>JBAMJV010012669.1:0-34098 GCA_037951105.1 Echinarachnius parma
AATTTTGCGAATATCGTGTTGAAAATGTGAACAAAAATCACCGATCAAATTCAGTCATGTATACGGACATGTACAATCACACGAATGTGTGTACAATGTAGTAGATTGTGCGTTGACAATGCACAGATGCGGGACCTACAATATTCCGCTACTCTGTATATAGTCTATGCAAATTCCCCGCCCGACGGTCGCTTTCGCTTTTGGAATGTACCGTTATCGTAGATTGTCTGAGCATGTAAGACATCAATGCGATGTATAATTCCGCCACAGAATCTGGCTGTACCCAGCATGTCTGTACGCAGTACTATATACCAATGCAAAACAGATCCCGTCCCTCCCGTTTAGTGGACCAGCGAAATTTTCTGATATATCGCGAAATATAGTTAAAAATGATATCGCACAGCTTGCGTACAAACGTCAGATCCATCGCCCAGCTAAAAATATACGCGAAAACTACCGTGACGGACAGCAACACACGGACACCAACCCCGTCCTCTTATTATAATATAGATAAGTCACATCACGAAGTGACACATCGTACCGCGGCAGCCGGTAACTACATTTCGAATAAAACGCATTTAAAGATTTCTCTTTACTTCAAACAGCTAACCGCGTGACAACTTTCGATAATTCTAATGTATAGTATATACACGTCCAGAAAGGGGAGAATCTACTCATTCTCGTCGTGTATAATAATTATCTAAGATACGTACGACAGTGAGGTTATAAACGCGTGTGTCACTTCGTGAAATCTTAAGCGCACACAGTGAAAATTCCACGAAGTGACACATACCATTCGCGCCACAATATAACGCGCGCGATGTGTCACTTCGTGAAATCTTTAAGCGCACACAGTGAAAATTCCACGAAGTGACACATACCATTCGCGCCACAATATAACGCGCGCGATGTGTCACTTCGTGAAATCTTTAAGCGCACACAGTGAAAATTCCACGAAGTGACACATACCATTCGCGCCACGATATAACGCGCGCGATGTGTCACTTCGTGAAATCTTTAAGCGCACACAGTGAAAATTCCACGAAGATGACACATACCATTCGCGCCACGATATAACGCGCGCGATGTGTCACCTGGAATTTATTGTAATCTTAATTATTTCACTAATTAAGCGAAATTACATTCCGAAATTTTGGCAAATGGAAGACTATGGTTTATAGATATAAACAATTAATAAAACTCAAAATCGACTTTGGACGCGATTTTGGTGCGATGTGTCACTTCGTGGAATGCACGACGATTTGATGTACATTTTTGTCATATTTGTTCTATTATTTTTTCTATTACTTTTATTCTACCTGCTAAGTTTCACCCCTAAAAAAACCCCTCCAGAAGCAATTGACTTTTGTGACATCATAATACCATTCAACCATCAGTCAGCTAGATGAACAAAAGACATTGGTATGTCACTTCCTATCAACTGACCACCTGTTCACAATAGCATTGCATGTTTTATATAAAGCCCACTCACCATTGAAAAGAAGGGTTTCAATGAAAACATCCAATGCTAATGCAATAAGCTATACTCAGTGGGTGAGAACATATCTTTTGTTCATGTTTGTCTAGCTGACTGATGGTTGAATGGTATTATGATGTCACAAAAGTCAATGCTGGAGGATTTTTTTAGGGGTGAATCTTAGCAGGTAGAATAAATAATACAAAATAATAATATAACAAATATGACAAAAATGTACATCAAATTGTCAAAAGATATGTGATGTATTCATTATAACAGATCAACAAAAGTCAACATGCATTTGTAATTTAGTCACCCTTTAAGGCCTTTTTAACGACAACTTATTGAAATAGGTATAATAATAAATATCACAATATACATAACTTACGACAAAAACATACACAGACATAACAAATACTTTCCCGGATACATTCATAATGGTTACAGTCCGTTATTCCGAAGGTTCGTTATTCCGAAGGTTCAGTTATTCCGAAGGTTCGTTATTCCGAAGGTTCGTTATTCCGAAGGTTCGTTATTCCGAAGGTTCGTTATTCCGAAGGTTCGTTATTCCGAAGGTTCGTTGATCCGAAAATAAAATCGGGTTCGTTATTCCGAAAATTAAATCGGGCTTGTTATAATACTATAGTTTGTGTTTTGTGTATTTAATTTACAGTCTGCATTAAGCATACCCCTCCCCCTTTCCCTCCCTTGGCCAGACCAATCAAACATTCAAGTTTATTTTATCTCTTTATATGAAATTATATAGCATTATAACAAACCCAAATTCATTTTCGGATTAACGAACCCGATTTCATTTTAGGAATAGCGAACCTTCGGAATAACGAACCTTCGGAATAACGGACCTTCGGAATAACGAACCTTCGGAATAACGAACCCGATTTCATTTTAGGAATAGCGAACCTTCGGAATAACGAACCTTCGGAATAACGAACCTTCGGAATAACGAACCTTCGGAATAATGCAACAAATGTTCGGATTAACGAACCCTATTTCATTTTCGGATTAACGAACACTCAGGTATAGGAAATTTGCGTGTTCGGAATAACGAACCTTCGGAATAACGAACCTTCGGAATAACGAACCTTCGGAATAACGAACCGCACCCTTCATAATAAGGTCAACATCAGAACCCCGTTGGTCTCTTCATATTTAAATGTGTAACACATGATCGTTCTAGAAGTGAAATAGTTTTACCTCTTATTCGAGACGACAGTTTTTTTTTTACAAATTAGCATTCAAAAATAGTCCTGTTCAAAACACCAACAGTAAAATATTTCATATGGCTTCACAAACATATTTTCAAACCCTATTTTCACATTTTTACTAAGTTTAAACATTTTGGTCATGAAAATAGCGGCATATTGTTGTCATCTCCGCTCGCCGAACATCATCTATATCTTTCCCATCCAGTGGCGTAGTGTGGTCGGATTGATTTAAGGGAGGGGGGGGGGGGGGGGGGCACGAATTATTTGGAACACACTCTGTATGTAATTCCTTATTTATAGAGGATTATTTTATTTCCCTCTCTTTGAGTGCCAAGCTCGCATTTTTGTGAGTTACAGTATTAGAGCATTACAATCCCTGGCACTTTAAGAGTTAAAGGGACTTGGTAACATTGTTCAAATCCTCAAAACTTACTTGTAACTGTAGTGGTTCTATCATACCTTATCAAATTCATATTAACAATAAAAGCATGCGACATGTTTCGATTTTTAACATTTCGATTTCTTTTGAAATGTTCAGATGTTAAATTGTCTACGGGATAATTTTAAGCCGTGTACAAAGTAAGTGCAGTGAGTTAGTGAATATCACTTTTCATTTTTGCTCATTTTTTGCTCAATAAACGTACAATGTTCACACATTACTTTGTGGACATGTCAGATCACACCAATACACAATTTATTAATCACTCATCACTTTTTGCACTTTTCAACAAAGTGACTAGATCCCTTTGATATGGTTTTAGTGTTTTATTAAAAAATCAGAGGCACGAGCCCCCGTGCCACACCGTTACATAGATGCACGCCCCTGGCTACACCGACATTCTACAGAAGAAAGATGGATATCGAATTATGTACTGTACTCTTTTTTTACCATGCTGTCTATGGGATGTCTTGAATATCATACAGAGTGGTTTTATTTGATTAGTTTGCTAACCTAAAGTCCTATTTCTTCTCCTTATCCCTAATTTCTTCATGAAAAAAAAAGACAAAACGTACAGCGCACTTGGAAGCGAGGTGACGACGACGGTGAATGTCTGGAAGGGTGAGTCTGCTGTGCTGTCGGTCGAGTACAACTATGCTTACATTCAGGTTGTATGGAAGAAAGATGACAGTTCATTCATTTCATGCTCTGGTGAAGTCTGCTCGCCACCCGACGGGAAAACAGAAGGGGACGTCAACCTTGTAATCACTTCATCAACATCACCAACCCATACCGCAGGACGCTTGACTATCTCCGATGTTAGCCTTGATGATGAAGCGAGTTACTCGTGTGATGCGACTCTCATTGGAAGTACAGCAGGCCAAAAGACATTCGATCTGGAGGTTTTGGGTAAGCACGGATTCACATGATGATGATGATGATGATGCTGCTGCTGCTGATGATGGTGATAAAGATTATGTTGATAGTGATGATGGTGGAGATGATAGTGATTATGATGATGGTGATGATGATGATGATGATGATGATGATGATGATGATGATGATAATGATAACGATGCTGCTGATGATGATGAGGATGGTGATGATGATGATGATGATGAAGATGATGATGATGGTGATGATGATAATGATGATAATGGTGATTATGATGTTGATTGTGATGATGGTGGAGATGATGGTGATGATAATGACATGATGATGATGATGATGATGATGATGATGATGATGATGATGATGATGATGATGATGATGATGCTAATGATGATGTTAATAGCAATGGTGATGATGGTGGTGATGATGATGATAATGATGATGGTGAACCCCCTATAATAATGATGATGATGATGATGATGATGATAATGATGATGATGATGATGATGATGATGATGATGATAAAAATGATGGTGGTGATATAATAATGATGGAGTGTGTATCAATAACAATAATGATGTATGATAATCTTCTTTTTTGTTTTAATTCCGGTCAGCGACTAACACACTTATCAACTACATATCAAAGAGTAACCAGTTCGATATTTGTACACAAAACATAATTAAATACCATTGATTATATACTCGTAGGGTAAAAAGGCAGAAATATAGTTGGTTAAATAAAAGATGTGTTCCAATCATGAAAATTGTTTGTTAAAGAACGACAACGCTATTTTCTTTTCTTTGTTTACATTCTAGTCCGACCCGAAAGATTCCTCCTTCTCGACGAACATGGCAGTTCTCTTTCCACTTCTCAGGAGGAAACCGCACCTATATATCTGATCGACGACCAACGCTCGATTGGTTGTCGCTCCATCGGCTCCAAACCCGCCGCCAACTTCACGTGGTACCTCGACGGTGACGTCATTAGTAGTGATGACGTCAGCGTCACTGCTGTGACGTCGAATGGAGGAGACGGTCGCCTGAAGGATGTGACTTCTTGGTTCGAGATCGGAAGGGAGCACGGCGGGAAGACTCTGAGGTGTTGCGCTACGATCAACGGCACGATTGTTGGCAATAATTCGGTTTATTTATTTGCTCCAGGTAAGAGAATATTGTCTTTGATCATGATTTGTGTAAATCTCAAATGTCGCACACGTTTGCGAGGGCATATTAATAATAACATACAATGCGTATATTTACCGGGTCTCATTCTTTAATCTGAGTGTATAAATCATCTATATATTAAATCAAAATATCGATGGTTTCCTGTATAACCGTCAGAGATATTATAATACGCATGTGAACATGTGCAACAAGCATAAGTATGGCTCATATTCATAACGATAATGCTTTATCCGATAGGTCTTTTTCCGAAAATGCGAACTTCGTTGAAGCGTTGATTGTTATTTAGTATAATTCTGTTGTTTTATCCACTTTTAAAATACATCCTTATTATTGTGTTCCATGCACAACAGATAGGCTTACGATTTATATTTATTTTATTATAATTATATTTCTCCTTTTCATCAATATGTTTAATTTTTATTAGAACAAACAACGACAACTATTTCGATCAGAGATACTACAGTATTGACTTCGTGCACCGGAGCCAACGATGTTTCCTTCGAAGTCCAGACTGAATTCACCAGGACCTCGTCGTTCATGATCCGTTACTCTGTAGCCCATCCACACTCTGGAACCGTGTGCTATGTTTACAAGTGCGAGGGCAGCAGTGGTAAATAAAACGTATTATATTATACAGTTGTTAACTGGTGGTGGAGGGAAAAGCACGGATTGTTCCACTCCCGAGGGATTTTAAATGCTATTGAGGGAAGAGTAAATAAGTCCCGAGACGTAGTCGAGGGACTTATTTCCTTCACGAAATAGCATTTAAAATCACGAGGGGAACATTCCATGATTTTCCCGACAGCAAAGTTAACAACTGTTTTATCATCTGATAGACATGTAACAGTGCCATGTAATATCCACAAATATTACATGGCAGCTCATGTACTGTATTTACTAAGTCAGGTGATACAAAGTATTATATCCCTCATAAGATCGGTTTACCATTGAATTTTACAAATGATAGTTTTGGACAACACGCGCAATCCTCGCGCAATCACGTGACCGGGCTTGTTAATAAAAACTAACACTAAAAGTTCGTTACGCGCTCGTCCCATAGATCATGTGTTTTAGCAAAATGCACATGCGATCAAATTTGTGCAGTACTCTATGGCGCACACGTTCTAGTCACGTGATTGCCCTTGTTAATACAAATTATATCCCTCATAAGATCGTTTTACCATTGTATTTGACAAATGATAGTTTTGGACAACACGCGCAATCCCCGCGCAATCACGTGACCGGGCTTGTTAGTATACAACTAACGAATGGGCTTCTTGTGATAGTCAAATCTATTACCGAGGTGGGCTCAAAATGATTATTACCCGAAGCGTAGCTGAGGGTAATAGTCATTTTGAGCCCACCGAGGTAATAGATTGCCTATCACAATCAAGCACATTCGTTAGTTGTTTTATATCACTCATCAATATCAGTGATTGTGTTCAGCTTATAGCAAAATAAGTGATAATCTCTGAATATTTCATAAAATCGCTTGTAAATTTTGATATAAAAATCAATCGACATTAATGAAGCCAGTATGAGCCTCCAGAACCACGGCGCATCTAATACGCTTAAAGTCATTGTTATTTTGCGCACACAATCACAAAGACGCAAAACTGAGTGCGCACCAACGCGCTGGCAGTTGCGCACATACGCGATGAATGCGTGCTAGCGCTCCCACGGATGTGCTTATTGGCTGTCTTGGCGTTCTTCTTCCCAGGGTGTTAGTTTTTACCAGTAATGTCAATCACGTGACTAGAACGTGTGCGCCATAGAGTACTGCACAAATTTGATCGCGTGTGCATTTTGCTTAAACACATGATCTATGGGACGAACGCGTAACGAACTTTTAGTGTTAATTTTTTGCTAACAGCCCGGTCACATGATTGCGCGGGGATTGCGCGTGTTGTCCAAAACTATCATTTGTCAAATACAATGGTAAAACGATCTTATGAGGGATATAACAAAAATTAACACTAAAAGTTCGTTACGCGTTCGTCCCATAGATCATGTGTTTTAGCAAAATGCACACGCGATCAAATTTGTGCATTACTCTATGGCGCACACGTTCTAGTCACGTGATTGACATTGCTGGTAACACCCTGGAAGAAGAACGCCAATACAGCCAATAAGCACATCCGTGGGAGCGCTAGCACGCATTCATCGCGTATGTGCGCAACTGCCAGCGCGTTGGTGCGCACTAAGTTTTGCGTCTTTGTGATTGTATGCGCAAAATAACAATGACTTTAAGCGTATTAGATGCGCCGTGGTTCTGGAGGCTCATACTGGCTTCATTAATGTCGATTGATTTTTATATCAAAATTTACAAGCGATTTTATGAAATATTCAAGAGATTTTCACTTATTTTGCTATAAGCTGAACACAATCCATGATATTGATGAGTGAAAACAACTAACGAATGTGCTTGATTGTGATAGGCAATCTATTACCTCGGTGGGCTCAAAATGACTATTACCCTCAGCTACGCTTCGGGTAATAATCATTTTGAGCCCACCTCGGTAATAGATTGACTATCACAAGAAGCCCATTCGTTAGTTGTATACTAACACCTATCTAGGTCAAAGGAAGAAGAACGCCAAGACAGCCAATAAGCACATCCATGGGAGCGCTAGCACGCATTCATCGCGTAAACGTGTGCGCAACATAGGGTGCGCAACTGCCAGCGCGTTGGTGCGCACTCAGTTTTGCGTCTTTGTGATTGTATGCGCAAAATAAACAATGAATTTAAGCGTATTAGATGCGCCATGGTTCTGGAGGCTCATACTGGCTTTATCAATGTCGATTGATTTTTATATCAAAATTTACAAGCGATTTTATGACAAATTAAAGAGATTTTCACTTATTTTGCTAAGATGCAAAGATGAACACAAACTGGGATATTGATGAGTGATATAAAACAACTAACTAATGTGCTTGATTGTGATAGGCAATCTATTACCTCGATGGGCTCAAAATGACTATTACCCTCAGCTACGCTTTGGGTAATACTCATTTTGAGGCCACCTCGGTAATATATTTGACTATCACAAGAAGCCCATTCGTTAGTTGTATATTACTACTACTACTACTACTACTACTACTACTACTACTACTACTACTACTACTACTACTACTACTACTTCTACTTCTACTTCTACTACTACTACTACTACTACTACTACTACTACTACTACTACTACTACTACTACTACTACTACTACCAGGCGCGCCGGAAGCAGTTTTGGATTGGGGGGGCAAAACCCTAAGGGGGCTCACGATGTATACATGTGTTTAGAGGCTTATGCCCAACCCCACTCACAGAGTTGCCAACTTTGAGCCAGAGGTGAGAGTGAGACATTGCGAGGGTATATATAGCGACCAAGCCCGAGGGAGCGAAGTGACTGAGCGGAGTCCCCCCTCCCACGGTAGGGAGCTTTTGCATTTTTTGACTTGAAATTGTGCAATCTGTTGCATAAAATCATGATCCAACAACATAGCTTACAACCAAAAATGAGTCCCGAGGGAGCGAAGCGACCGAGGGCTGGGGCAGAGCCATGGGGGGAGGGTTTGGGAGGGGGTATCCCCCTCCCACGGGGAAGATTTTGCATTTATATACTTGAAATGGTGCATTCTGGTGCATAAAAACATGATCCAACAACAAAGCTTACAACCAAAAATGAGTCCCGAGGGAGCGAAGCGACCGAGGGCTGGGGCAGAGCCAGAGGGGGAGGGTTTGGGAGGGGGTATCCCCTCCCACGGGCAAGATTTTGCATTTATATACTTGAAATGGTGCATTCTGGTGCATAAAAACATAAACCATATGCCACATTTGTATGATCCAACATCAAAGCTTACAGCCAAAAATGAGTCCCGAGGGAGCGAAGCGACCGAGGGCTGGGGCAGAGCCATGGGGGGAGGGTTTGGGAGGGGGTATCCCCCTCCCACGGGGAAGATTTTGCATTTATATACTTGAAATGGTGCATTCTGGTGCATAAAAACATGATCCAACAACAAAGCTTACAACCAAAAATGAGTCCCGAGGGAGCGAAGCGACCGAGGGCTGGGGCAGAGCCAGAGGGGGAGGGTTTGGGAGGGGGTATCCCCCTCCCACGGGGAAGATTTTGCATTGATATACTTGAAATGGTGCAATTTGGTGAACGTCACACAAACAGCCAGAGCAATCCAGCCTACACAGGAGTCAGGAACTACGTGGACCGGTACAGAAAAATCCACCCCAGACGTACCATACGCAAGTTACACAACAAACTGAGATGATTTGTTTGTGCGCTTCAGCGAAAACGTTAAATGGATGTATAACTTAGTTTTTAAACTTTAGAATTAACAAGTATCGGCTGATACATTTATTTATTTTTTTTCCTTTTTCTTTCTTTTTTTTTTTTTTTTGAGGGGGGGGGGGCTTTTTTTTTTTTTGGGGGGGGGGGCAAAAACGCGTTTTGCCCCCCACTTTTTGGTTCGGGGGGGGGGGGGGCGGCCGCCCCCCCTGCCCCCCCCCCCCCCCCCCACTTCCGGCGCCTATGACTACTACTACTACTTATAATAATAATACGAGCTAATACTACTACTACTACGAATGTCATCGTCATCATCACCATAGTAGATTTATTAATTATTTACGGCTGAAACATAAACTGGATTGAAACGATGTTTAGTTTAATCAGTTGTTCTAGTTGATTTATTGTCAATTTGTTTGTGTTGCTATTTCTTTAATTGTTATATTCCTCTTCCTTCATATTGTTAAATGATTAAAATTGCACAAAATAAAAAAGGAAACCTTTATGTGTGATAGAAGATATTTCGTAGTTCTTATATACAGTATACAGAACACATTCATGCATAAACATACCACTTTAGATTGTCGGAATATAACAATCGTCGGTCGTTTTTATTCAACAAAATGTTTCTAGAACCTCACATCTTCGAGCGATGTCCACGGGCGATGCTAATGGAACTGGATAATGAAGTCGTTCACGATCAGCAGTATGATGTCACCGGTCTCGATCCATCGACTACGTACGACATCTTTATCAGTTGCGACAATCTCGTTTGTGGTAAAAGCACGGCGAAACAACGTGCTACAACACACACGGTCAACGAGATGATCCCAGGCGGCGATACGGACAGTAGTAGTAGTGGTATGTGCCATTTCCCCCCCCCCCCCCCCCCCCCCGGTGTAACAGGGATAAGTGTCCAGCCAGGGATAATTGGCATCGACGTAATTTTGACGGTTTACAACCCTATTCTTGTCCGATTTCTAGCCTTCATACACACGGACACAAACACAAACATGAAGACATACAAACAGATAGAGGGACAATCAAACGAACATTCATTCACAAAATATACTACACACGAACTCATACATGACGTTAGGCCTACTTATACAATGTAAAGGTTTTTGTGGGATAATAAATAAACTGAACTGAATAAAAATAACAAATAAAAAAACATGCCACGGACCATTGCGTTTACACGTGTCAAGCGCACTACTGTACACACTTAAACTTGGAGAGGTGTGGACATATATCGTTTAATTTATTTCATTTTGGACTCTTGGACACTTATCCCTGTTATACCGTAACCAATAAAGTTAAAGTGGCTTTGTAAAACGAGATACCTTATCATTACATTTTTAGCCTGATATTTTTATTTTAAAAAACAAGTAAACTTCCAAAATATGGCATAAGTTTAAAAGTCTTTAATGATTGGTTTCTAAATTTGCAATTGCGGGGGAAGGTCAAATTACGTAATTACATGTGGAAGTTACATCGTCTGTACAGACAGATGCGAACTTCCACCTGCAGTGACGTCACACACCTTCTGTGTAGTTGCAAACAAGGTTCAGGCACATTTTGTAGTGTCGTTCCCATGCAGTGGTGAGTTTTGTAGTGGAGTCATTTTTGGTAAATGAATGTCATATGACTGAGAAATGAGGAAAAATACATAGTGATATTCGCTTTCTCATTTCACTGATTTTTAATTTGTTTAATTTGTAATATTTTAATGTGTATTATTTAATCGCTTTTCAGGGAGTGTTTGGATTCGAGACCTCATTTTCGTCATCATCGCCGTCATCGTCGTCAGTGCCTTCGTCATCGTGGTCACCGTCACGGTCGTCCTGCGTGCCGTCGTAAGAGGTGAGCATCGAGATCGTTATATATATTACTGTTCTTTATATTGAAACTAAACATATGATTGCGTTATGTTGATCCAGTTGTTTGTATGGTTTTAAATTATTGTTCGATATAGATAAAAACATAATTAGATATTCTTATCACGATTGCACCCGCAGCCACCTTCTTGTATACTGCTTGGTAAAATATATACATATAATTTTGTAGAAGTAAATAAATAATGCATGGATAACGTGATAATAGAAAGACTAATAAAAACAAAATAAATACATTCTGATTCATGTATATATTTCTATGTTTAAGTAACAAGTGTTTATCAGTTTATCGCCTAGACGCAGGATTTGCTACATTCGATAACTCGGCTACTTTGACTCTCATTTTCTTCATAAGAAGTTTTTCAGATTCAAAAAAAAAAAAAAAAAAAAATTAAATTTTTATTACAATACACTTTAGAAAGAAAATTAATAATGTTATCGTGCTAACATTTCGAATATAGGGAACACCCCGGTAGCCCCACAATCCTGTGATATGATGCCCCCTGTGTACTACACCCAGAGGAGCAATGGATCTCTTACACGATCGGGCAGCACCAATCTCTACACGGTAAATATTGATATCATTATTATTATTATTATCAGTATCATTATTATTATTATTATTATTATTATTATTATTATTATTATTATTATGATTATTGTTGTTATTATTATTATTATTACTATTATAATAATAATTATTATTATCATCATCATCATCATCATCATCATCATCATCATTATCATTATCATTATTATTATTATTATCATTATCATTATCATTATCATCATCATCATCATCATCATCATCATCATCATTATCATTATTATTATCATTATTATTATTATTATTTTCATTATTACTTATACTTTTATTATCATTATTATTATTGTTATTATTATTACTATTATTATTAGTATTACTATTATTATTATTATTATTGGTATTATTATCATTATTATAACATGTTTTATAATTATATTTATTACTATCGATATTAGTGTTTCAGTAGTAGTTCAAATATATTTGTGTATTCTTATTGTTTTTTGGGGTTGCATTGTGAGAAAGTCTTTTGAAATGTTTTAATAGGTTTATATTTTCATTTACAAGTTCCTTATTTGTGCGTGTGGGTCTGGGGGCCGGGTGGGAGGAGTTGAATTACTTGCCCTTCATAGAAACCTTTAGTTATCTTTCTGTCAACTACCACATGTACATGCAATGATCCGTTAACACTTTGGCCATTGCAAAACACAGATATGAAAGGTGGTATTATATAAGTAGGAAACAACAATAAGATATATCCTTCATAATTATGATGATAAATTTGCATTGTATATTTTCATAATATTTCCCAGAATGTGTGAAATGTAACACTCCACTATTAAATGGCAGACGCGTTTGGATTATCTGTATTCATTTTTTAATGTAAACTGGATCAAAATACATTGTTTTTGTATTTCTTCCAAATGAATGATAGATCTCAGAAGCTAATGAAACCGATGGCCCAATCATCTACCAAGAGATCAAAAACGGATCCGAGACACCGGGGATCCGCCGATCGCAGAGCGTCGGATCACATCGGAGCGTCACCGGATTAGATCGGAACAGCATCGGATCCTATCGGAGCAGCGTCGGCTACTCCCCGCAGATAAGCCGGTCTTCGAAACCGCCCCCGCTTCCTCCGACTCCTACAGTGTCACGCGCCTCTCCGATTGTGTTTGATGCAGTCCCGACGGATTCCGCAGAATCCGAAACCGAAGCTGATCCGATCCAGGGCGAGAGTGTATACATGCGGATGGATTCGGTTATCATTGATGATATCGACTTTACAGTATTCGCGACATAAACAGGATTGTGAACATATCAAGAATGACAATTGATTGGAGTCTGCATGCGTCTATTTGATGTAGCCAACCGCACACTACACGATCCGAACCCGATCCGAACAACAACTGCGTATCGGAACTAAAATATAGTATAGTTCGGATCCCTAATCGATCGTCGGTTCGGATAGCATATTGTGCGATGAGCATAATGGCCTAGTCCCACTGCATCGTTTCTTCTTCCGTTTGGCATCCGGAAGGCCTACTAGAAGATACCGACAGGAAACGGTTCGGAATGGACTAGGAGAATACTTTTTATTCAGCTCCGTTTCCGATGTCTGCTTGTTCGTCTGTGACCATTTCGCTGCTAGATACTGTTTCGCCACATTTTGGTCGGATAGGAAACGGAAAGAAGAACGGCGCAGTGGGACTAGACCATAAAGCCACCAGAGAGGTTCATACTAACGTTCGGTGAAAACATGTTTGTAAACGCGATCAAACTTGAATAGCCTTTCCGATGCGGTATTACTGTTTTATCTAACACTATATCTAATATATTGAACGAAATTGAAATGTCGCGTCGTGATTAAGTTTATCATCATAATCAGCACAAAAATCAACTTGCTTAATTCGATTCGGTATTTCTCTATTGGGCCATTCTTTGAAAAGTGAAACTTTTTCGGAAAAATTGAAGTTTTATTTTTCTGTAGTTTTGTTCCATTTTTGGAATGATCCATGTGTAAAGTTTCATGAAATACATGATTTGAAGTTTAAAATGAAACTTTTTTACTCATTTGCATAAATTTACATATTTCAATATTTTTCTAATAATCATAATTCAGAAAATAATCAAGATATCAAAAGGATAATTAGCAAGCTCATTCTTCTCACTTTCCTGTACAGGTTCATACCAACTTTGTAAAAATTCAACCTTTCATTCTTTTCTAAACCCGATATTATAAAATTCCCATTTTTCCATTCATATTGTACATGTCACACACGTGACCACCCCAAAATGTCACACACGTGACCAGACGTTGCCACATAATTAAGTACTATAATAAACAACGGTTTGATATAATTCTCATTCATTGCTATTGTTGTACTTACAAATGTATAGTACTTCTCTGGTAATAAGATGAACATTATAGCTATTCATATTTTAAAGAATTTTCCAAATGAAATTTAGTTATGAAAAAAGCGCTCCGTGCGAAGTCACACACGTGACCCATGCCATTTGACCTCTGACATTGAGTTACGTAATCCTTATAAAATCTTTTGTGTTAAGTTTGAAAGACTACAACATATTCAAGTCACATATGAAGTAAAAATCATTATAGTCTCATACTTACTGAAATATAAGCATCCCATTTCAAAATTTGTCATGTTTTGGGTCACACACGTGACCAAGAATGGCCCTATTGTTCACTATATTGATATTGTATTATAAAAAAAACAAGGCGATACACAGGCCAAGCTCAGATATAGCACTTAGACATCATCAAGGGCCAATTAATGATTCACATCAGATGAAGAATATCAGAGAGAGCCTTTAGCTACGTGATGCCAACGGCAGAAGGTGTTAATGCACTCGACTCTTGAACGATTGAGCTCCGCCGCTGTCATGGATATTTGAATTTGAATTTGAATGTATTTACCTATTCATCATAATCATATGATAATACTCGTGGTTTGCGGTTGCACCATGTGAGAGGGGAGGATTGGTGAGTCCTGAAAAGGACTATGGAGAGTTTTGTAAAAGACTATGGTAGTCCTAGAAAGGACTGTTGGTGTAGTTCTAAACCGGACTTTTGGTGTAGTCCTGAAAAGGACTGTTGGTATTCTTTCTAGGAGAGTCTTAAAGAGGAATGTTGGTAGTCCTAGAAAGGACTGTTGGTAGTCTTAGAAAGGACTGTTGGTGTAGTACTGAAAAAGAACTGTTTTTATTCTTTCTAGGAGAGTCCTAAAAAGGACTGTTGGTAGTCCTAGAAAGGACTGTTGGGATAGTCCTGGAAAGGACTGTTGGTATTGTAAGGAGAGGGTGGATGGTAGGAGGGGCTCGACGTTTCGAATAGGTTGACTATCCGTCGTCACTTCTGAGTGAGGCTATTCCAGACATGGTGACTGATGTACGTGTATGGATGAATCTGCGGCCAGTTGATTTGGCTAGTGTAGAAATTAATTAAAGTGATAGTTGAGTTTTGGTAAAGAGAGTACAGTTTTGATCAAACTGAATTTTAATAACCAAAAACTGCATCATTACATTACAAAGTAATAGTTATAACTCCACCATGCTCGAAATGAATAACAAATTGCAAACGACTAAGCAAAAAGAGCCGTTAAAACTCAAGAGGGCGATTTCTAAAAACTCATTGGTTTAAACCATTTAAAATTTGTATGCTCTTTCAAATTTGACACTCAGTTATTCATTATCTCATTAAAAAAATGATTGTGTGGAGCGTCCTCTATTCCAAAAGTCAACTATCCCTTTAATATATAATTATCTCACCTTCTAGGGCCTTATTACATATCTACTTCGTACTTTGCTATATAGGAACTTTTCAACAAAAATGTAAAACATAGACCTAGATCTCTTACATCAACTTACTATGATAGTTGTATTTTGCTTTATTTTTTAGACAACTTATTAAGACAGTCATCTTCACTACAATAATCAATCAATTGTGTTTTTATATCCCAAGTGTCGTTATAATATTCGATTCTGAAATTCTGTAAATAGTAAATAACGTATTATAAAATGTATAAATGGAAAAGGGCAAAGAAAAAAATGGTTTCTCCGAGATTCGAACCCGATACCTCCGGATTGATTATTAATTGTATAAACACACCATTACGAGTGTGTCATGAAACAAGATCGCACCGTTTCACATCACATTCATGTCCAAGACAATCTTGTCATTAATTGGTTTAGTTTGAAAACAGAAATTTGTATCATAATTTAGGTAAGTGCATTGGTGACGCTATTGGAAACTATGTATAAGGCATGTGTCTTAATACATTGACAAAAACATTGAAAAGTAACATAAATTAGTAATAAAGGATTGAGTAGAGTGTGTCCCTGAATTAACAATCATACGCTATATAAAATTGCCACTAGGCATGTAATATAGTTGAATATGAACATGTATGTGTCTTTTTTCATTCTAAGTTTACCGTCATGTTTATCCAGTGGCGTAGCGTGGTCGGACTAATTAGGAGGCACGCGAATTATGTATGCAGTTCGTTTTTGTTTGTTTAAATGTACCCTTAGGTTTCCTATAGTGTATTTTCAAATTATAGGGGGGGGGGGGGGCACGTCCCCCAAATCAATCAATCAATCAATACATAAATAAACTAATGAAGAACGAACAAATGAATAAATGAATGAATACATATTTTTAAATTTGTTATATAGACCAAAATATATTCCAGGCGATATGAATATGAAGCATTCCATCATACCAGAAGTATTATTGTACGTGTACTGATGTAAATAAATGTTATTTTGCATTTCTGTTGTATTGATTATATTAAGTTATATCGATTATACAATATTACATTATTATGTATTGTACATATATTTTAAATAAAAAAATATGAGCAAAGAAAAATAGGCTTCACCGAGAATCGAACCTGAGACATCCGGATTGTTAGACCGGTGCTCAACCATCGAGCCACAACGAACCTTGAATGGGGGACGTTCCCATGAAACCCTTTTCATTGCTCGTATAGTCAGAAGCTATATAAACAATGCACTAACCCAAGAATAATTCAGTTGACTGTTCTAAAGAAAGTGCGAGGGATCACGCGAAGTGATGCACCTGTTGAGTACATTTATTTTTGTGAAAATAGATAATAAACTTCCTACTTGAACTTGAACTAGATGCAATTTATTCCTTTTAATTATAAGATTCATTATAACCAGCTGTTTATAAATATGCATCATAAGATAAATCAAACCTATATAATGACAGTAACCATTAGTTTGCAGAACTATAATTATTTCCAGTAACATGGTAAGATCCGCGTACACTCAATCGCAAGATAGAACAATGTGCAGTATTTGTTACGTAATATATATACGCATACCATTGTAAATAGACATCTGAGATATATGGTTAGATTGAGTGCATATGATACAGTATACAAATAATCAATATATTGCATTAAAGGGATCAAGTAACTTTGTTGACAAGTGCAAAAAGTGATAAATGTTTGAAACAATGACTTGTATTGTTGTGATATAATGTGTCCACTGGTTAATGTGTGAACATTTCACGTTAAATATATGTTATATGGCCGAGTAATGAGCAAACGTGATGTTACTTATTACACTTACTTCGTATACGATTATGACTATCCAGTGGATAGTTAACAAATGTATATCTACAAGGATATGGCATATGTCGCATTCAATTGTACATGTGTAGCGAACACAGATATGAATAGTATTAATTTGATTAATAAAGGCGATTGATTGATTTATCAACATCATTATTTTAAGAGATAACATTACAGACAAAAATACGAGATATTTAACCCGAATTTTAATCCATGATAACCATTAAATTACACACGTTGCAGATAGAGTATAATAAATATATATTGTACCAAGGATTGTAAGCAATACATAATATCAAGACAATCGAGTTTCTATATACTCCTGTATTATACTGCATACCCATTAAAAGGTTCTACATGTAAAAAGTAATTTTTTTTCTTCAAACTCTGATTGATTTTCTAAAAGTGAGCTTATTATATTTGGTTGTATGTTTACAGCTATAAGTGATTACTTTTACATACTTACAAATACTTTTTTGTGTAAGCGTGTGCCCTTTAATTTTGCCCATACTATAAAATCATGTACTACATTGTGATTTATCTAATTTTGCAATAAACGTCACTAACCGACACGTGAAAGTGAAAGTAATGAGTTATCACTTTCTTTTGTTCAAGCCTTCTCAATCATGCTTTTGTAATCAGCACAGTCATGATGGATTGTGCAACTGCAACTCGAATATAAATTATGTACAAGTAGTAGGCTATATACCCAGAAAGAAATTCGAATATTGAGCGGTACTATAATTAGGTTACAGTCCGTTATTCCGAAGGTTCGTTATTCCGAAGGTTCAGTTATTCCGAAGGTTCGTTATTCCGAAGGTTCGTTATTCCGAAGGTTCGTTATTCCGAAGGTTCGTTATTCCGAAGGTTCGTTATTCCGAAGGTTCGTTGATCCGAAAATAAAATCGGGTTCGTTATTCCGAAGGTTCGTTATTCCGAAGGTTCGTTATTCCGAAGGTTCGTTGATCCGAAAATAAAATCGGGTTCGTTATTCCGAAAATTAAATCGGGCTTGTTATAATACTATAGTTTGTGTTTTGTTTATTTAATTTACAGCCTGCATTAAGCATACCCCTCCCCCTTTCCCTCCCTTGGCCAGACCAATCAAACATTTAAGTTTATTTTATCTCTTTATATGAAATTATTTATGTAACCCGTATGTCACACGTCCCAGGTTCATAAATAAAGAAATCACACTTTGGATCAAGTCTTAAAGAAATAATCCGGCAATGCCTTTACTAGCTTGCTGTCAATTAAGGCAATTCAAAATAGTATGTTCATAATCAATGATCACACACAGAATAATTCATGCATATAAACATATATGCTAACACTCAATATTTTACTTGGTTCCTTTAAACAAACTTACTTAATTATAATTATCCTAAAACCGGCATTTAAAAACTTATTATCTAAAATTAAAGTTTATCGCGATTCTAATATTAAAGTTCTGTATATATCTTTCCACGCTATTCGTAGCTGGAAGGTAAACTTGACTGTAGAAAAGAAGAGATGGTTGCAAACGTCGCGCAGCCGAAGTGAAGTACGAATCGGACCCAGTCCGATATCTGCGTCATTAAAGATGGGCTATACAAAAGAAATAAAATGCAAAGCTTTCTCTAGTACAATACAACATACTAAATTATAACTACAGTACATAATCTATCGAGATATTTAATGCAATCATTTAGCATTTAAACCCTATAGGTTTCTCAATAAAAGGTAATCCCAATTTAGCTTCTCATCGTATTTACTTATCAAAGAACAACATAATGTTAGTAAATATATAATAACGCATGCAATAGTCTATATGGTCAGAATACATTCCATCCAACAAAGTTTTAGTGTCAATCACATTAGAAGCCCGTAATGCAGCCGCAACACAAATAGTGAGCTTGTGGCTATCTGAGCGACCTGAACAGCATTACTTGATTCGGAGTTCCGCAAAAAGATCAACTTTAAGACAGGAATAATAATCGTATCATTATTATTCTAATAATCACTATAATATATATAGTGCTATCATCTATATCGCAATTTGGATTAAATAGTGCATCCACGCGCAGCTCAACTCTCCTGGAATAAACTGTACCAGTGACCATGTATACTATAAATAGGGTGTTAGTAAACATAATATCATCATTCGCATCCATCCTACTCAGTCTGCATATTATGACTTACTCCCTCAGCCCTGTAATGGGCATCACAACTATTTATAGCACAAGGGGTGTTTCCCCGACATAATAATCCATGACCTCAGTATCGGGTCAAGCCTTAAAGTGTGCCAATTCTAATGAAAATCACTCTATTTACAATATAATAAGCAGCTTTAATTTGCTTATTCAGCCTAACACATTCATAGCACAATTTTCGTGAAACAATCAAGTTCACATATACATCTGTACACAAATCTAAATGCTCGTCAGACATAATCTATTAAAGTTATGACTCTAATCAAACATTCACTCAAACAAGAGTTATCAAACAAGAATTGTATGTATATTGGAATTCTTGACTAACACTTCATTGAAAGTAAATTATACAAGACTTATTATAATGTACATGCAATTAAATAGACATAATGCATATAGTTATTCATATTACTTCTCAACAAACACATTCACACATTCTGAATGTATACAAAACAAAATGATATGGCTTACCTATACAAAAGAGCCAACACTCGTTCATTCTTCTAGGATCGTCTCAAATAGTGACTATAATCATGTGACATCAATGTCTAACAACTCCAATTATATGGGCTTCGAGGATAAGAATTAACTTCACTTTCCTCACACCAACGTTGTAATATTCAACTCCAAAACTATATCAATCAAGTTCTATAAACTGGAGTTTCATATAATAGAGTCACAAGAAAGGATTTTAAACAAATAAATCCTTTTTAAAACTTTAGAGCACACAATCCATCACTTAAAAAGAATGTCCAAACATGTAGTGAAGTAACGGCAGGTAGAAGGCAAATGGTGGTGAGCCCACTCAATCATATAGTTTTGTTAAACGTTACAAAACTTTTCAACACACAAAAGTATATTTAACGTGCCTGACCAATCGGGAATTATCATCTCAACTAATGTTAATATCCCTTCATCTCATTGGCCCCTTCTTTAATACATTCATGGAAGGGGCAATATAATTGGACAATGGTCACTCCTTGGGGTGACCATAGTAAGGAGGGGGGGGGGGGGATTTCAATAGGAGCCATGGTCGCTGTAGACCAGTCCTATGAACAAAGGGTCCATTTAAAAGGGCATGGACCTACATGTACCAGCACATCTATGAACATAACAAATAAATCACAGTTAAGGGCAGATCCACTTAAAGAGAATGTGTGGTACCTACTGAATACACTCAAGACAAACCACTTGTGAGTGAATATAATATATATATATCCAAACTTAGGGTATCGATGTTGCAATAATGTTTCAATGTAATATGTTAAAACACAACATTAATCTTACCACTATATTCTCACATCAAAGTAGTGTTCAACCTTTAATACACTTATCATAAAGATTAATCATAACACACTTGTATATTACGATCAAGATTACTGTATCAACTCTTCAAAATCGAATCAATTATCAGTGTTTCTGCAACTATAAACAACAATATCAAAAGTACATGCACAACGATATACGTGTACATGTATGTATTTAAAGTAATAACGTATAAAGCAAAGTACATTATAATACACTAAACTACAAAGTTCATATCTCATCAGATAGCAAACATAGTATGCTACCTTTAAAATAATAATACACATGTACCCTACCAGTAAGTGTAGGGGTCTAACATCAATAAAACTTGGCCATGAAAGAGTTTCTTCCTAGCCAAACAAACGGTTCCTTCTTACTCAATGGTCCTCAATATAACAAAAGGGGCACTCACTGTGTCTTTCCACTAATACTATTAAAGACTAGGCTATAACCGGAATGACCACTGTTTAAAAGCCAACAAGCCCAAATTATAAGAGAGGGGGAAATGGATGAACAGAAAAGAGAGGGCGATTAATAAAGGGGATGGGGAGGCGTCGCTGATCTATAGCAGCAAGCAATATAAAATGTATGAGGCATATACAGTAACCCAAATTTTAAGGGGGTTACAATAGCATTATAACAAACCCAAATTCATTTTCGGATTAACGAACCCGATTTCATTTTAGGAATAGCGAACCTTCGGAATAACGAACCTTCGGAATAACGAACCTTCGGAATAACGAACCCGATTTCATTTTAGGAATAGCGAACCTTAGGAATAACGAACCTTCGGAATAACGAACCTTCGGAATAACGAACCTTCGGAATAACGAAACTTCGGAATAACGAACCTTCGGAATAATGCAACAAATGTTCGGATTAACGAACCCTATTTCATTTTCGGATTAACGAACACTCAGGAAAAGGAAATTTGCGTGTTCGGAATAACGAACCTTCGGAATAACGAACCTTCGGAATAACGAACCTTCGGAATAACGAACCGCACCCTATAATTATACCGTACTATAGCCGGAAATACTAATAATCCTGAATATTACGGATATTCTCGGTAAAACATTTGCAGAATATTAGTAGGTCAGGTGCTTTTCATATTGGGATTAAAGTTCGAAACCAGTGTTACAATTACTGCATTATTTTATCATTAAAAGAGATAATTTATCCAATTTCACTGACAAATTTATCTGCAAAAATGTTTTAAAAGGGATCCAATTGCATGAATAGAACTGGCCAGTTTGCATGACTTCTGGCTGCCAGAATACGTTGCTCCCAAGGGAGAAGGAAGTGCACATTATACGTATAGATGTTATGTCTGATAAATGTGTTTATAATAATTGCTGTTGTAAAGTGCTAAAAGATGGTTATCAATCGTATTTGGGGGTAAATGACTTGAAACTTCATTATCATTATTTACTATTTGCGGGGATTACGGATATATTCGACGCTGCTCCGACTGGATCCGACTATGTCCCGGTTCGAACCGATGTTGCTACGATGTGATCAGATACGAAGAGGTTGGCGGCTATCAGACGTTGTGGATCCGGGAGTCGCTGACGTCACGTCTCTGATATCCTGGTAGGTAACCCCGTCATCGGTTTTATTCCCCTCTTTTATCTGCAAGGTGTTGGAAAGTATTTCAAAGCCAAATACTGCAATTTAAATTGGACGATTCGATGCACCACGGAGAAACCATAATGAAACGTAGTCATAATTATGCCCGGCGCAGACAGAGCCGACTCGACCCGATCCGACTGGTTTTCAGCCTGATAACTCAGTATGTGCTGCCTCAGGACGGTTTTTCCAGTCAAGTGCCAGTCGGAGGTCATTCGGGGCCGATTCAACATGTTGGATCGGCTCCTACTGAGCGAAACTGACTCTAGCCTGACTAAAAACCTGTCGGATCGGGTCGAGTCGGCTCTGTCTGCGCCGGGCTTTACACAGTATATAACAACTATAACTGATTATATCTCTATTGAATTACATTTTTAAATAGGCTCATTATACAGTATACAGCACCCACTATAGTGTAAACCGTTTTTTAATAGAAATTGTTTACAGTAAACAACGTCTGGAATTAAATTTAATGATTTCCATCGAGAATCTAAATATGGTAGGGATAATGTACTCGTTTTTTGTATAGCTTTAGTCGACACATACTATGTTTCCCTTTAAAGGGGAATTCCACCTCAGAAATGTGATGTTTGCTATAAAATGAAGTGAATATGAAGAATCATGATCGAAAATCTGAGTCAAAACGGTGGAGCAATAAAAAAGTTATGACAGGATGAACTTTGCTCCGATTTTTAGTATCGTTCGCAATTGCTATCGATCGTGACGTCACTTGCGAGCTGCAGCCATTTTGACTTCTACATGGAAATTTAAAAAAAATTAAATTTTCTTAATAACAAAGCAAACTTATGAGCTTACAAATTCCAAAGAGGTTGGCCCATCGATATTATTCTATGAATTCGTGAAAACAAGCAGAGAAAAATTAATTTTTAGCAACGAAAATGAGAAATAAGTGTATTTTCATGTACTAAAGGCATGGCGAGTTGCTCGTCAATGATGTTGCATATGGCGGCAATTTTGAAACGATCGCTCATTACTACATGATGTTCAAATCGGTATAACTCCCGTGTTTCTTGTCCGATTTTGATCAAATTTTCACCAATTATGCCTCTTATTCTGCTTATTCAAATAACGAATGGTTTTATCAGGCCCGGACTACCCCTACGGAAT
The DNA here is from genome assembly GCA_037951105.1 of Echinarachnius parma. Taxonomy (NCBI): domain Eukaryota; kingdom Metazoa; phylum Echinodermata; class Echinoidea; order Clypeasteroida; family Echinarachniidae; genus Echinarachnius; species Echinarachnius parma. The sequence continues at coordinate 23,826 of JBAMJV010012669.1, forward strand.
ATTTACTTTTTACTATAATACACAATTGGAGAATTATTGCTCACCCGACTCACAGTAGTAAACTGGTGGTCTTACATCACAAGGTTTCACGGCTGTCGAGGTGTTCCCCATCATGTCTATATTCAAATAAATAATAATTAAACATTATCCGTGTAAACAGTCTCTAAAAACATTTAAACATGGGGGGAGGGGGTTGGGGGAGAGAGTAACATTTTGACATGAAGAGAAAATTTAAGTTTGAAATTCGCCATGAAAAATCGCCAAATATATACAATTGTATTTTGTAGGGTCCATCCGCAATGGAGGATCTTAATCTAGTCTGTTTATGAATGTTGGTTGGTGGATGATTATACAATAGCCGTGATCAAACTGTTTTTATTGTAATATTCCTTTATCCATTTTAAACCATGCAGAGTGGGAGCACTGTGGCGGGGCCCACTTTCAGTCGAGAATATTATAGTACGTGCAGATGCAACATTGCCTCTTTAGATATTTCGATTGTATATGAAATGCAAACGTGACAAATAGTTTACTTGGGCCCCGTTGCAGAGAGAGTTCCAATGATTCGATTTTAAAGTAATTATGTGACTAAGGCCCCGCACGGTTGCAGAGAGAGATACAATCGATTGTAAGTTACAATTAATTGTAAGTCAGATCATGTATTCTATTTTGGTTTAAACGCGCAAAGTTTCTGACCCTACAATCAATGGCAACGATACCATGTATGATTATAGTCGAATGCAACTCTTCCTGCAAGGGGGGCCTAGAGCTTTAACCCTAATACGCGTATGGATGACGCCCCGCCGCTTGGTGACTTTTTCCTTTCGAGTCTTGCGCATCTAAACAAAAAAAAAATTCTCAAAAATCAAACCTTTCAAAGTCACGTGACCTTTTGTCACTGCATGTCAGCCCGAAAATTTCTAAAGCCCGGCCTTTCTAGGGTTAAATGGACACGGAAAGTCGAATGGTTCACTGCGGCTCAAGTAGTACCCGATAAAAAATAAAACACGAACAACTACAATGGCGGGGTAACCAAGACCCCTAAATTCAGCTAATGAAAAAAGGAATAATAAAAAGAAATAGCATAATTTTTTCCGTGATTTGTTTACCCTTCACTATCATGGCTATGGCACGTCGGAAGGAGACGGTGACGATGACCACGAAGACGAGAGCAATAAAGATGATGACGGCGGTGATGGTGGCTATACGGTCTTCAGTCAAGGCTAAGGAATTCATAAGTTAACATTACACAAATCAAATGGAACAAAAGAACGCATAATTATATGAATCATTTGAAAAAATGGAGTCAAATAATGAAGCCGTTATGCGCAATGATACTTTTGAGTAATGCAGTTTTCGAGTATATTGAATGATTGGGATTGTGTTTTTTGTTTCCAATTTAATCAAAGAAAATTGAGGAATAGCAGAGGGGAAAAGAGAAGAGAGAGACGGGGTGGGGAAGGTAGGAGAGAAGTGTTCATGAAACTTTTGTTGTTGTTGTTGTTGTTTTGTGGGGGCACCATACACTTAAAGGGATCTAATAACATTGTCCAAATCCACCAATATCAATTAGAGATCTAGTGGTTTTCTCATATCGTGTTGTATCTGTATTAACAATAGAAGCATGGAACAGGTTTTCCCATTTCGTTAAAAGGATAAGTACGATTGAAGTTTTCAGAGATTAAACTAGCCATTGGATAGTCATAACCGTGTACAAAGTCAGTGCAATGAGATAGCGAAAACCGCTTTGTATTTTCGCTTTTTTCATCATTTATAACATCCATTTCACATGAAATTTACACTCAGTACCTAGTGGACATATCAGATCACAACAATATACATTTTATCAATTATTCATGACTTTTTGCACATATCAACAAAGTTACTAGATCCCTTTAAACAAATTCCAATTCCAATGGTTTTCACGGGGGTACAGTAGGCGTTTGAAAATTAAACCTTCTATTACTTGGTTTGCACAATGACTGTCAGTTATGGTTGTTGTTGTTGTTGTTGTTATTTAATTTTTATGGCGATTAGTCAATGGTGACTATTGTCGCCAACTACCATACATTTTTTTATTTAAAATTAAATTTCATTGTATTTATATCATCAATATTTATATATACAAGTATGCATTTATTTTGTCTATTTTCTTTCTTTTTTTCACACATAATATAAATAATAGGTTTTTTTGTTTTTTTTAAACAAATCTTCAAGGCATAAAAGAATTATCGAGGCATGGCCAGGAGCTACATCTAGATATCCTAAATATATCTCCATGGCTTGAGAATACATACAATTGGGCGATCGCACCACTGTCCAAAATGTAATTAGCAACACTGATCCCTCCCCTGTCACATGATGCCGTGTGATGGAATCGGTAATACTATAGCCTTGTTAAAATGCGATTTACACGAAATAATGAAATCAACATATTTTTGTTAGTTTTTGCATAAAATTAACTATTTGCACATACCGCTGCTCCTAGCGCCTTGTATCCTCTCGTTGGCAATGTATGTTGTTGCACGTTGGCTCACCATGCTTTTACCACAAACGTGATGATCGCAAATAATATAGATGTCGTATGTAGTCGATGCATCAAGATCAGTGACCTCGTATTGCTGATCGTGAATGACTTCATTGTCCAGGTCGGTTAGCAATGTCCGCGGACATCCTTCGACATCGTGTGGTTCTGGGATGAATTTGTGGTATAGAAAACGAAGATTTTATTTTCCAAAAATTAATTGTCACTCTGCTCTAGTATCAAATTAACTATCTTCTTTTAGTGAAGGAGGTATGTCAAGAATTTCAAAAGAAATATAAAAAATAAGCGAATATTATTATAACATATACAAAGCAAAAAAGACATACACAAATGCAAACAATTCTGGTGACGGTAAGGATGATGGTGCTGATGATGCTGAATCTGATATTGATGATGACTGTTAGGAACTTAAAGATATATTATTTATTATAAGTAAAATATAATTTAGTTAAGGAAACTGACCAGAAAAATCTATTAAAGAACATGACAAAAGACAAGGCGATAGTCGTAAAGTATCTCGCCCACTTGCGCGCATTCATGCAACATTGGACCTCATTTGACCTTTGACTTACTTATGTGACCTTTGACCCCAGAATATCATGTAGGCCAACATAGGGCATCTACCAATCAAGTTTGGTTACAAACAGATGCAGGGTTGGAAATTTATCCACCCTAATAGACTCTTGCAGGTAAAATTTTACATTTGACCTCATATGACCTTTGACCTACTTATGTGACCTTTGACCCCAGAATATCATGGAGGCCAATATAGGGCATCTACCAATCAAGTTTGGTTACAAACAGACGCAGGGTTGGAAAGTTATTCAAATGTTTGTACGGGTCACGGACGGACGGACGGACGGACGGACGGACGACGGACGGAGGACGGATCGAGGACGGACAGACGGACGTAATTTGGATCCCTTAGTCTCCCTCCACCTCGGTGGGCTCGATAAAAACGGGCTTCTCCCAGGAATCGAACCCGAGACCTCCATTTATTATGTTTACAGTCTATTTACCACTGTTGCTCTCGCACTCGTGAACATAACACACGGTTCCATTTTTCGGGTGGTCTACAGAGTAACGGATCATGAACGACGAGGACGTGGTGAATTCAGTCTGGACTTCGAAGGAAACATTATTAGCTCCTTCGATGCACGAAGTCAGTACTAAAGGGATGAGATACATATATTTATTAATAGGCTTATGCACACCAGAAGGCAAACATTATGCTTATTTACATAAGCTAGTTTTACACAATACAAAATGTGAATGCTCCACGGAATGTAGTGTTTTGGAACAAACAAAGGTGCCACATAATCGGCGTCGAACCGCAATATCGATCACGCCGATAGATTGCTGAGAATGTCGCGAAACTTCAAATTGTAACAAATAATGGGTCCTTACATGTAATGAAATATAACTTCAGATTCAAGAATCAGTTCCCATAATCATTATATACTCTTATTGCAAAACTGCTAAATTTGAGATAATCATAAAGAAAATATAATTTTCATTTAGTACCTTGAACGGCTAAATAGATCGAGGTCTCTCCTACAATCGTGCCATTGATCGTAGCGCGACAGCTGAGATTCGTCCCATTATGCTCTCTCCCGATCTCGAACCAAGAACTTGCATCCTTCAGGCGACTGTCTGCTCGATTCGACGTCACAGTACTGCAATGGGCGTCAATTTTACCATCGATGAACCATGTGATGTGCGCGGCGGGTTTGGAGGCGATGGAGCGACAACCAATCACAATCGAGCTTTCGCCGTCGATCAGATATATTGGTGCTGTCTTCTCTTTAGGAGTGGTAAGAGGATGGCCATTTTTGTCGAGAAGGACCAGTCTTTCGGGTTGAGCTTGAACGAAGAAAAAAATATATTATCGTACTTAATCACCTACTTTTGTATTCGTTACAATAATGTGTTTTTTTCCTGCAAATCAGTGAATTGAAAATAAATATTTTTTTTTAACAACAAATTTATGTTTTAGTTTGTTATAATTATATCCTTCAAACGTTGCTAGCAGTAATTTTGATCATTAACAAGAACAGTTGGTACAAGTGATAGATCGGTATGAAGCTAAAACTTTTGTCCTATGACTCTATTAAATTTGTGTTGTGTTAATATGGTCAAAATGACATAGGCGATATAGGAGGGGGCACTTTGTGCCTCCTTTGGGCCTGAGAACACGTACCAATATAGGTTGGGCTTATCATGTTTAATGTATCATGTCAACTATTTTTTTCTTAAATTTAATTATAGGCCTTTCATTTTGGTAAAACACATTGTAAAACTATACAATAAAAGTAAACATGTGTGTGTTGTTGTTGTTGTTTTTGTTGTTCTCAATTGCCAAAGCGTATATTTTCACCTTCTAGTATAAAACATTCAGTCAGATTTGTTCTTATTTCTAACACAAATCCAGATCAACAATAGTCTTAATAACTTCGACCTTATCATAAAAATGGAAATGTATTCATGTATCAGGAAGATTAAGATCAAGTTAGATATAATCAGGTTTAGGTATAAAGGGCATACTGATATACCTAGACGCTTTGATATACATGTTATTACTTAACTATACACGAGTTTAAATAGTTTTAACTTTTCACTTCTAGTTAAAAGTAATTTGTAACAATTATTGTTATTTATATAAATACCCCCAACATCCAATTTGACATGTATTTCCTATCAACCGTAACTTGAAATACAATCCATGGTGCATTAATTTACCTATAACGACGAAATTATCCGATGTCTCACCGACCATCGTGCCGTCGATCGTAGCACGACACCTGACATTCTTCCCGCCGTGCTCCTTTCCGATCTCGAACCAAGAAGTCGCATCCTTCAGGCGATCGTCTCCTCGATTCAACGTCACGTCAGTGTTGTTGACGTCATCGCTACTAATGACGTCATCGTCGATGTACCACGTGATATTCGCGGCGGGTTTGGAGCCTATGGAGCGACAACCAATCACAGTCGAGCGTTTGCCGTCGATCAGATATGGTGCTGTGTCTTTCTGATGACTGCCATGTTCGTCGAGAAGGACGAGTCTTTCGGGTCGAACTAGAATGTAAACAAGGCAAAGGTATCTTTTTCGTATTTTATCCCTTTATTTATCTTCATTGATATTTTTCCTGCAATAAGTAGATATTTTTCTTAACAGTATCTAACAGTATGTTTTGTTTTGATTTCTTTTAAAGTTTGCTAACTGCAGTCATTTGATAATTAACAAGAACAATTGGCACGAGCGATGAATCCTTATTTTAACCAATCATATTTATGGTTGTTATGTCTACATGTTTTTTTTAGCAATTATGTTTTTTTACTGAAATCACATTGCACAAATTTGGGAATAAATTGTTGACGAAATAGACGAAATAGAGAGCATGCGAAAGGTAAGGATTTTCTGGTTTAATTTGTGTTCCAATTTGTGCCTGGGAAAGTTAAACAAACTTTGTCACGTTTATGATATCATGTCAAACTATATATCGTTCTTAAAATTAATTATAATATTTTGGTAATAATCATTGTGAAACAATATTTTACAAGAAGTTTAACATGTTTATGTTGTTGTTATTCTCAAAGTGAATATTGTCACAGCGTATACCTACAAAATTAATATGACACATTTACTCGGATTCTGTTTTAGAACACAAACCCAGATCAACAATCGTATTAATAAAATCAGGAAGATTAAGTTAGATATAATAATATACATAGACGCTTTAATATGCATTGTATTGCTGACTATACTCGAGTTGAAATACTTTTAACGTTTTACATTCTAGTTAAAAGTAATTTGTAACAATTATTGTTATTTACATACATACCCCAACATCCAATTTAACATGTATTTCCTGTTAAACGTAATTTAAAATACAATCCATGGTGCTTTCATTTACCTATAACGAAGAAATTCTCCGAGGTCTCGCCGACCATCATGCCGTTGATCGTAGCGCGACACTTCAGAGTATTCCCGCCGTGCTCCCTTCCGATCTCGAACCAAGAAGTCGCATCCTTCAGGCGACTGTCTTCTCGATTCGACGTCACAGCAGTGTCGCTGACGTCATCACTACTAATGACGTCATCGTCGAGGTACCACGTGATGTTGGCAGCGGGCTTGGAGCCGATGGAGCGACAACTAATCACAGTCGAGCGTTGGCCGTCGATCAGATATGGTGCTTTGTCCTCTTGACGACTGCCATGTTCGTCGAAAATGAGGAGTCTTTCGGGTCGGACTTGAATGATAACAACAAATGAAAATCTCTCAGTTGATCACCTCATTTATATTACTTTACTACATTTTTGTGAATGACTTGATTAAAGAAAAAATGTAATTCTAGCATTTTATCACCTCACTTATATTAATTCAATATATTTTTTCCCGGCTGCAATCAGTGGATTATGAATAAATGTATTTCCGCAAGAAGTAAATATAATTATCCTTCAAATTTTTGCCATCATTCATTTGATCATTTGAAGAAGAAATAAGCGCCACGTGTGATGAATCATTATTCAAACCCTACACAGTTTACAACGCCAACAAGATTGGGCTTGATCATGTTTATAGCAGTAATTAGCCGTGTCCGGACTACTACCCCCTGGACAACCACCCCCGGGACGATTACCCCCCGGACAACTACCCCCCTAGGACAATTACCCCCGGACAACTACCACCCGGACAATTACCCCCCTAGGACAATTACCCCCCAAGACAATTACCCCCAAGACAATTACCCCCCAAGACAATTACCCCCCAAGACAATTACCCCCCAAGACAATTACCCCCCAAGACAATTACCCCCCCAAGACAACTACCCCCCAAGACAACTACCCCCCGGACAACTACCCCCCGGACAACTACCCCCCGGACAATTACCCCCCGGACAACTACCCCCCGGACAATTACCCCCCGGACAACTACCCCCCGGATTATTACCCCCCAAGACAACTACCCCCCGGACAATTACCCCCCCGGACAACTACCCCCCGGATTATTACCCCCCAAGACAACTACCCCCCGGATGATTACCCCCCGGACGATTACCCCCCCCCCCCCAGATAATTACCCCCCGACAACTACCCCCCTGGAATATCCCCCCCCCCCCCAAGACAATAACCCCCACCCCCTCCCCAAAGACAATTACTCCCCAAGACAACCACACCAAGACAAAATATGCGATCGCTCAGGCCGGTAGCCTGGATTTTTCAAGGCGTCGGGTTTGGGCTTTGGGGGTGCGTATATTAAAAAACGGACCAAGACAACTGGTTGAGTCGTGTAAGTGTGTGTGTGGGGGGGGGGGGGGGGGTGGGGGGTCTTTCGCTGATATAGACTACTGTTTTAGTTTTGTAAGCAGGGAGTTGGGGTCGTCAAATGTCAAATGGGCCGATTGCTGCCCGAGACCGAGACCGATAAAAAGTGGACCTTTCTGAATGGGGGGGGGGGGGGGGGGGGGGGGGGGGGGGTGGTGTACGCACCCAAAGCACCCCCATGCTACGGGACTGCCAATACACGAATATACTCCAGACATCGTACGATATCGCAATCCGAAATGTAGGTAAAACCATTGTGCGGCATTCGGTGCATTAGTGACATAGGCGTATCACATGTTTGATATGTTTTTCGTCAATTTCGTAAGCTTTTCATTCGTTTCAATAAGCGTGTCATTCAGTTTCACGAAATTGAGCTGAAGGTTTGCAATTTTTGCTCAAATTACATTGTGTTCATACGATTTAGCTCTTCGATCAAGTGATTACCACTTTTATCATTCAATTAAAAAAAACACGCTATTTGCTTTATTGTGTTTGCAAAATCAAATAGATATTATCATGTTCCCAGTTTCCCACGACCTAGTTAACGGTAACCGCAACCGCGCGTTCGCGCGATTACCAGGAATGAGTTATATTTATCCACCATGGGGCATAATGTAGCATGTTTTTATTCAATAAAGCTCAGTTGAAACTTGCAAGTTATACTCAGAATGAAGTAGACGTGAATTTAATTTCTCTCCTGATCGACATTAAAAGCATTAAATTGCGCCAACGGATTTCCGGAGGGTGGTTTTACGTAATCACGAATTTACTCGAATCCGCAATACGTTTTAATCGAATGCAAACAAAATGTTTCGGAATAATCAATTTAATATGCAAATTCGCCTTTAGTCGATGGAGCGGTAATACCAATGTCCAAGGTCTTTATTACCGCGATATACAGTGCATGTTTCTTTATATAACTTATATTCTCCGTAAATTCATATAAGTATGAGCCACATTAATTTATATAATCATTTCATCTATGCATTTTCTATTATATGTGGTAGTATATTTAGCTAAATATGGACGTTGGCATAGATATAGGTATACATTAATTGTTATTTATGTTCCGTAATGCTGCATTTTCTGGAGCCAGTGTGTGAGGGTTCACATGCCCTAGGGCAACAGTAATGTACTTTACTTTGTGAACCCTGACCCACACACTGCTTCTAACTATTTTCTTCTGTCTTGTAACTTGTATTTTTGTAATTTGTGCATATATAGTTGTGTTGTATTTTACATTGTATTGTGCTTTTTGGTCGAATAAATAATAATAAATAATAATAATAATAATATGAATTATAATGCTGAAAACGATTTTGAAACTACTCAATACAACTGCGGTAACAAAATTGGCAAAATTGGAATTGCACGCAATGCACCCGGGGGACGGGGAGGGGGGGGGGGAGGGGGGGGGGGGGACACGCTACCCCCCCATACATTTGAAAGTGGAGGTGGATTGTCACTCCCACTTTTTAATATGCATACATTATGTATCAGGCGCGGATCTAGGGGGGGTGGGGGGGGGGGGGGGTGGGGGGGGGGGTTTAAACCCCCCCCCCCTTGGGCTGCCGAGTGAAAATGTGATGTGCATAGAAAAACGCCATCATGGGTTTAACCCCCCCCCCCCCCTTGCTTTTATGGTATCCATTGGTTAGTAGATGCCAGGAAAAACATCACTTACGGCGGTTCAAAATAGCAAAAAAATCGCCTCGGACTTCGCCGCTTCGCGGCTCGTGGACGATGCTCTGCATCGTCATTGGGTATTAAACTGTTACGTGATTTAAAAAGACGTTATCATGCACTGCTTTATGGTCTCCATTGTGTTAGTAGATGCCAGGAAAACATTCACTTACGGGGGTTCAAAATAGCCAAACAAAAATCGCCTCGCGCTTCGCGGCTCGTGGACGATGCTCCGCATCATCATTGAGTCAAACCCTTCCCCTTAGCAAAAGCTAGATCCACCCCTGTGTATGTTTGATCCATAGCTTGAACTACGTATCATATAATATTACTGTCTAGGATATGGACCAAATCGCTCCACTACCAGTTGCCCAGTCGTCCGGGGGTAATATCCGGGGGTAGTTGTCTTGGGGGGTAATAATCCGGGGGGTAATTGTCCAGGGGGTAGTTGTCCGGGGGGTAATTGCCCGGGGGGTAGTTGTCCGGGGGGTAGTTGTCCAGGGGGTAGTTGTCCGGGGGGTAGTTGTCCAGGGGTAGTTGTCGGGGGGGTAATTGCCCGGGGGGTAGTTGTCCGGGGGGTAGTTGTCCGGGGGTAGTTGTCTTGGGGGGTAGTTGTCTTGGGGGGTAGTTGTCTTGGGGGGTAATTGTCTTGGGGGGTAATTGTCCTAGGGGGGTAATTGTCCGGGTGGTAGTTGTCCGGGGGGTAATTGTCCTAGGGGG
>JBAMJV010012670.1:0-32916 GCA_037951105.1 Echinarachnius parma
GGTCTCGGCCTCGACAAATTTTGACTGGTCCTGGTCTCGGTCTCAACAATTTTGAAGGTACTCGGTCTCAGCTTCGAAAATTTACTATGGACACCCCCCCCCCCCCCCCCCGACACAGTGATCACTGATGTGCTTCCAAAACTGAAATGATAATACCTACATACCTCATATTTGATAAACACTAACACCAGCCCTAAACACCATACTTGAAATCACCCAACAGTGTATTTATGTGAAAAAAATTCCATATTAAATGAATGTCATCCGACCGAGTAATGAGGGAAAGTTCAAAGTGGTATTCTTTTATTTACTCATCGCACTAACTTTGTACACGGTTAAAAGAGAGAGACTAGAGAGAGATTTTCTAAATCGATCAATTAAATCATATTATATTTATAATGCGAAAAAAGAAATTCGGGAACAAAACATGTTCTATTTGTGATACGAATACAACGAGTTGTATGAGAACCGCTAGGGCGGTAAGTTGTGTGGACTTTGTTACTACCATATCTATTCAAAGTGGAACTGTATAACGTCATATTTGCCAAGACTGATGTAAAGGGTGGATAAGACCAATACAAGGAGGTGGTAGACTCCAAATTGCCATGGTAAGGCAATGAATGTGTTCTGTAATGCAGTGGCGTAGCGTGGTCGGACTGATTGGGGGCACGCGAATTTTTTTTTTTTTTGGGGGCATGCCTTATGTATTTCTATGTCGATACAAAATGTCCCTTTTTTTTCTTCTTCAAATTATAATTATTATTATTAATTTTTATTATTATTTTTTTTTGGGGGGGGGGGGAGGCATTTGATTTCAATTTATTTCCATATTTCACAAATATTTTTGTTGAACAAGTAAATATACAAACAAACAATATATTCATAAACGAAATACAGTATAAAATACACATAATTTCAATATACAATAAACATTGCATAATCAATAATTTGTTTGTAATTAACATAACATTGGGGCCACGTGCCCCCCCCCCCCCCCCCCCCCGTCGCTACGCCACTGCTGTAATGCGAGTGATGTGTGAAATTTATTTATACACACCTTCATACGGCAGAGAATTAAGCGATATTAAAAACTCCAATTATCACTGATAATACTTTTGTTGATACAGAACCATAATCTGTTTTATACACTTAGCTGGAAGAATCCCTATGATATAAATTCAACCTCAAATATCAGAATATCGGTAGAGATATGTGAACAACTATCGTCTGTTTCATATTTGTATTAGTATTGAGGAAATCATTAATTTAATATCCAAATTAGTACGTTTGTTTGAACTAAATTCCCTTTAAAGGGAGTGCCCCTCTTTACCAAAAATGCCAAAATGCTTCAAATTTGGTACAGATCTGCATAATACTGCGTATGAAATTTCATAGCCGTAGGTGCCATCATTCATAGCGATCACTGCTGTTGTGCAGATCTCTCTCGTTGTGCAGATCTCTCTCGTTGGTGGCGCTATCTATTATGGGTGGCACAGAAATACAATATAAATACTAGAAGCCCAACTGAATATTCATATAGCGTTTTAACCACAGAAATAGGTAACGCCTTCAGCAGCGAGTTTTTGAAAATAAGTCCTGATGTTCATGCAAATGAGGTAGTACGTCAGAGTTTGTTCATTTGAATAAATTACCAGACGTGGATTCATTGGATAGAATAACACATTACGTAAAAAGCTAAAGTAATTACGCATTGCGCACTCATTTGTGTTGCAGTTGCCATGGCATTTAATTACGCACTTCTCAGCAAAATTGCGTTTCATAATACCAAAGACGCTAAGTATTTTTGTATTCATCTCTATTATTTTAGTTACGCGCAGTACTAACAGTTACGCGATTTCATTTAGTTAATTGCGCACAGTCAAGAAACAGGGATTTCCCTTCTAGGAGCAAAATATTGTTTTTCATTGTGACGTCATAGCAGAGGCATACCATAAATTCGTGCGTGATAATGTGAAGTTCGCGCCCGCGCATTATTATGAATGAATTTACGCTAATATTACCATGGCAGCCAGTCTAATTAACATAGAAATCAGACGTTCTCTTCATTGAAAATTTGGCCAACTTCCATTTTGAGTTGGGGGGCCTGATGGGTGGTGGGCATCACATTCATACCACATACACTATCCAACAGCGAACGTAGAGGGAGCTAGACAGATTATTATGAGGTTCGGTTATTAAACCGTCGTCCAACATTTTATTAATCTATAGGTGATAACAAAAATCATAAAATTCATAACTCCATCAAAATACATTGTCAAGTCCTAATCTGTTCAGAATAAATGTTAAAAATCATGATCTATAATATATGAGGTTAATATGGCAACTTATATTGTTTGGCTTGCAAAAGAGGGGCACTCCCTTTAATATGAACAACTATGCGGTAACGTTTTTGCAGTTCTTGACACTGGGTAATGAATCGTAATAAACTGATAACGAAGTAATAGTAATACGCATGATGATCTATGCAATAATATAATAATTGTAATTATAGAAAGAACGTCATATATTAACTGCTAAATATGTAATTAGTTTCACAGCACTATGCATTAGCCATTGAAAAGGTATCATGAATAATTTGTTTCTGCGAGTCAAAGCATTTCAGCTATATAACAAATATGGGGGTATTATATCCACACCTATAATCATAATTTCGGGCAAGCAAATTGAGTCTATTCATTACAACTCCATAATGCCTCACTAATAGACTTGTAATGAATTTCACACGAATGCGATTCTAATTCCTAAATTTGGGAAACCGAACAGATTTTACGCCTCCACCCTGTTGTGGATATATTTCATGCAAATTTGCAAAAATGTCCTTTGCAACAAAAATGACAGCTAACCGTTTAAGAGCTGGAAGTTAAATGTAAAGCTCATTTATCTATGTGATTACTTACGATGCAAAAATAGTATTTTGGCCTTCCGATTAGTAATTGACTTAAAGCCATAGCTAACTTAAATACATACATGGCTGGATAACATCCTTCCTAGCTGACAGACAACAGGCTGTTGTACTGGATGGATTCACTTCCACACCAAAGCCGATATCTGCTGGTGTTCCCCAAGGAAGCGTACTTGGCTCACTACTCTTTCTGATGTACATGGATGATCTGACTTCACATTAAGAGAACGATCTTCACCTATTATTTTGCAGATGATTCAACTCTACACGTAGTCATCAAAACCCCAGGCAGCGGAGTCATTTATGCTGAGAGTCTACAACGCGACTTGTACACCAGACTGGTGTATCACATTCAACGCAAGTAAAACTGAGGAAATGATCATCAGCAGGAAGCGCATCCAGAATCAACCTCCCCTCTATTTCATGAACAGTGAGCTAAAACCAACAAAGAGCATAACTCTTCTTGGTGTCATAATCACCAACACTCTGTCGTGGACTTCCTACATCAGATGTCTTGCCAAGAAGACAGCTAAGAGGATCTACATCTAGGGCGATCTAGAGACCTTCTTCCACTTGACATCTTGAGGCACGCATAGCCATCTACAAGGCCTAAATCCGACCACGTATGGAGTATGCCTCGCCAATATGGAGTGGAGCAGGTATCACTGCACTGAAGTTACTTGATAGGCTGCAGAAGAAGGCACTTCGTCTACTCAACATGATGAGCCTACCACGGTGGCATACATCCGCCAGAGCATAGGAGGAAAGTCGCATCACTCTGCACCTTCTATCGCCACTTCTTCTTACAACCATCTACTGAACTATCAAGCATCTGCCTCCTGTCGCTACAAACATACGGATTACACGATCTACCTCAAATGCTCACCCACATGCTGTGAACATACCAAAGTCCAGCACCAACCTTCATCTTTCTTCATATATACCCAAGACAAGTCGCTTTTGGAACTCTCTTCCACCTACTGTATTTCTCAGTGTTCCAAACATGGATGCATTTAAGTCTGCATTGAATTTGTACTTGCTAAACCAATTCTAAAGTGTAGTGTGAAGTGTTTAAATTGTTTTTTAAAGATTAACTAATTTGTGATGTACATTTAAGGCCGCTTTTCATCTTTAAGATGGCGCCATCAGGCCTAGAATGTGTCATTACAAAATATATATTATATGTATTTCCACACGTAATACATGCAGCTCAACCACCATATTAATGATTCTAATAGCGATATTTGAAACTTCAAACATACACAACTATCATCGTATTATCCTTCTGATTGATATGTGTATTAAGTTTCATAGAAAAAGAACGAACTACTTAGTGCACAAAGTGAAAATTTAATGTCAAATTGTAGATTTCACTGCCCATTGATTTGGTCTACAATTAAATGTGTTCCGGAACACTTTTTAATTCAGTCATCCACACCTCCATAACAAGGGAGACGGTTGGGGAAAACAAATCATATTTTCATTCATCTGTTACCATAAGCCAAAATATTTTGACATAGTGAAACAAATCACGTTAATATTGTAAGTACTATATCATTGTGTATCGAATGTATATCAACGTGTGTAATGATTGATCACCCGATTCACAAAAAGCACACAGTAAACCACCGTAAAAAAAAAAAAGGCACACGGTAAAATACTGAAGGGATGACATCTTCTGTAATCTGATGGATAATCTGTACAGTGATCCTATCCCTAACCTAACCCTAACCCTAACCCTAACCCCTCAGACGGTACTTTACTGAGTACCTCGTCACCCAGGTGATAGGTGACAACATCTAAACAATATATTACCGTGTACTTTGTTGTCATCCCTTCAGTATTTTACCGTGTGCATTCTGTGTAATAGGTGGATTGATACATATCTAACCTTTTATACTACATATGATCTTTATTACAATATATGAGGCAAGTTACACTTTATACGCTCTACTTAGCTAATTATCAAAATAATATTGACGGTTTAATGAACTGTAAATAATTATGACTCATGACTCATTGGTTGAAATATAGAGAAGTTCAATTGTATTATTTGCATGGAATTTATACCAAAAAAGAGGCCGTGCTTTCGATTTGGGGAAGCTTGTCATTTAATGGAGGCTGTATAGTTGTAGAGTTAACCAAAATCTCATTTCGGGGATTCTTGATCTGAAAGCCAAAGATAGGTATTTCTCTATAGTCGGCCTGTTTATTTATTGGTCCGCATAGTACTCGGAACAAACACTAATTTAATACCTTTCCTTTTATGTTATTATTGTGTGGTGTGTTATCCAAACATCTATAGAGGAATGTCAAGAATATTCCCCCTACATGGTTGAATGCATATTATGTACACATACGTCACCATAATCATGGTCATGAATCAACTTCTCTGTTTGAATAAAGGACCAAATATGGTGCAAAGATGTCGGGTATCGACACGCTATCAAACATATCCAAAGGCCGGAGCTTAGGTGGGTTTGAATGTCCCTATCTTTCATTATCTTTTTATTTGCGGAATGCGTCTTGACGTAGTTGCGAAAGTAGCAGAATACATGTGTACAGTCGCGTTCACGTATAAGACACAACATAATCAACAATAATTGTGTACAAACGCAAAATTCCTAGGCAGGAGTAACATACTACGTTTGCTTTTTGAAGTGTCAAAGCGATTCTAGAAATTGTTATAATTTTCTTAAAACGTGGAATTTATATTAACTTTTAATTTATTGTGACCTGTTTATTGGAACGCATCTTTTGCAAACGGCAATTCAAACTATCACCATTCATATTTGTAAATTCTTCTTCAAGATCAAATCGCCATTTCGAATTAAACGTAAACATAATTGATGGATTATTTAAATGAGGTATCGCTAATAGAGGCAACAACAACTGGAGAGGAACCTGTAATAAACCGTTTGATACGTCACGGCACTGAAGTACGCATGTGAGTCAAGTTTAGTTAACATGGTTTAAGCCCAACGAACTCAGAGCCGACTGAACCCAACCCAACCATTTTTCTAGTCACGCTAGATTCGGGCCCGAATTAATTTTCTTAAAAAGTATGCCCAATTCGTTATAGGTATGCATTGGGAGCGTGTGCAGTACCACTAAATTTATATTTATAGGGCTAAACATGACATGACATGTAGGATACAAAGTGTATCGTTTTGGTTTCTGTCATAATGCAGAAAACATGGATAAGTGAGTGTCTTAACGGTAAAAGATGGCGCTAGCAATTTTGCATAGTTACGTCGTGCTTTGTTGCATTGTATGCATTTCTAACTAATCACGTTCGACATTACCTTAGCTCTACAGTACTTAACCTGCTTTTAAAAATACTCATTGCATGCATGATGGTATTTAACATAATAAGCAAGCCGGCTCTTGAATAATACAAATTTTCATGATGTATTTCATGTGAAAAATCATTTATCATTTATGAAACTTGAACTTAAAGGGACTTAGTAGCTATTATGTCCAAACCGTCACAACTTACTTGGAACTCTTAGTGGTTCTCCCATACATTATCATATTCATATTAACAATACAAGTACGGGACAGGTTTCGGTTTTTCAAACTTCCATTACGTTTAGAAGATGTTTACGATTGAAGTTTTCAGATATAAAATTGTTTACGGGATAATTTCAAGCCGTGTACAAAGTAAATACAATGAGTTCGTGAATATCATCTTGCATTTTTGGTCATATCTCAGCCAAAAAACAGCCAATTAACATTAAATGTTCACACACTACTTAATCACTCATCACTTTTTGAACTTGCCATCAAAGTTACTATATCCCTTTAAACAACGTGATACAAAATTCAATTTTCCGATCAGAATACTCCCGACCTATTTTGCAACATTTCACTTCTGACAGTCCCCGAGTCTAAAGCAAACTGTGTGTACCCAATATTGAACTAAATAACAAAAATTATGTTTAGGTGAAGTATCCATGCAATGTAATGACACAAACAATAACTGAACAATAAGAGTGATATGATCGATTAGAGTTGAGTGTCCGAACATTTCTGGGAGGTTAATAATTATAAGAACCGCTATAATTCTCATGTCCGTTGGTCAGGGTGGAGCCACGGGGAGTTTCGAAACTATTTTTTAAATGGACAGCTCCAACACACGAATCAGCTCCGAGCCGACGTACCTTTATTAACCATATTGATTCAATACTCACCACACGACCAAATGGTATCAAGAGCAAATAGTGGTGGGTGATGGGGTAAACGGGTAGTTCAGTTTTGGTATAGAGGGCGCTGAACGAAATAATTTTTTGTGAGATAATGAAAAACTGAGCGTACAATTTTGAAAGAGCATACAATTCCAATGACAGAACAAACTTGATTTGATCAAAATTGATTCAGAAACGGCTGAAATTTCCGTAAATATATCCGCTCGGAATAAATCTGGGGCCCAGATTTATTCGATGATTTTGTAAACAATTTAAAAAATGCTTCTTCAAACATTTCCAAAAAATTGTTTTTAAATAGTTCACGATGATCTCTTTATTTCATCATTATTTCAACAAAACATCACATGCATAATTTGTTTTTATGAAAAATGGTTGAAACCAATGCTTTTTCAGTAAAAGTCTTTGTGTTTTAATGGCTCTTTTTGAATGATACCCGGGTTTAACTAAGTCGTTTGTAATTCTTTGTACTTTCGAGCATGGTGGAGTTATAGTATTAGTTATCAAGACTTTACTACTCCATGGATTATTGCCTTTAGTTTGTGCACATATACCCCCTTTGAACAAACTGGTATTTCCACATAATCATCCTCAAAATTTAATATTTGCATAAGATATTAAGATTCCTAGTTGCCCAACGATTGTAATAATATTGAGATTAAACAAATATAAATATTTATTCGGAACCGGAGGTCTACTTTAACTCCTTGAAGTACCTTTAAAATATTGCATTGCATTGCACAACACTTTTTGAGTACTCAACAACCATAACTGCTCGTTACCCAGCTCCGCTTCAAACAGCATAAAACGTTATAA
Source organism: Echinarachnius parma (assembly GCA_037951105.1). Taxonomy (NCBI): domain Eukaryota; kingdom Metazoa; phylum Echinodermata; class Echinoidea; order Clypeasteroida; family Echinarachniidae; genus Echinarachnius; species Echinarachnius parma. The sequence continues at coordinate 7,945 of JBAMJV010012670.1, forward strand.
TTCCAATAACCGTAAAGAAACTTGAGAGTGAAGAGCATTATGAATAAACAAACCAACCACTCGTCAAAACCGATATTTGCAGTGTTTTTCAAAGTAAAAAAACAACAACAAAACGACTTTTGGAAGGTTGCCAACTAACCCTCTCCCTCTTAAGCATTATATCGGCTGATTATTTTACATTCCCCATAACTAAACCCTCAAAAAAGGTTCGGAAACTCAACTTTGATCGATTATATCACTCATATGTCAATTTTTCTTTTTTTTTCTTTTTTGTATAATAATAATAATAATAATATGAACATTTATATAGCGCTACTACTATAAATATATACTCATTATACATTGCATGATTATTTCATTATTATTGCATTATTATATAATATTTGTCATTTATTTCATATCGGGGAATACGCAGTGCGTTTCGGAATGGAGGACGGTCAGAAGTCAAATCTCGCAAAATGGGCCGAGAGTATTTAGTTGGGAAAATTGACTCTTGTGTCGCATTTTTTTAATGGTCAAGTTGTACGGAAGATTTTCGCGTGTTCAAATGATTTTAACCTTTCAAATTTGGTAGGCATTGTAAAGTCCAATTGCATATCTGTTCGATACGATTTTATTTGCATGTTAATCATGGTACAGCTGAATACGGGGGAGGGTCGAAAGTGAAATGTTGCAAAATGCATTTCATTTTGTGAAATTGAAGGCGTTGCATCGAAAATCGACTAATGGAGGAAATGTTTTTTTGTTTTACCTTGCATAATCATCAGTAAATTTAGCATCATGTGAAAGCATGTTTAGTTTCCCATATAACATCAGGCCTCATCTGTAATAATTATGCTATCGGGGCGTGTGCAGTAAAGCACTGTATGGGGGGGGGGCAACAAATGCTATGAATATAATGCAGGGGCTTCTTGTTTCAAGATTCCGGTAAGATATTGTTTTATTAATCATAACTCTATCATCATTACCTTTTGCACTATCGGCAAGTTCGTAAATTTATCTTTAATATGATATCTCATTTGTAATAATTGTGGTACATGTGTGTGTGTGAGCAGTACAGGACAAATCTCAAACTTCATGTATTGAAAATGAATCAAATTTTCCTAAACCTACGCAAATTGGCCAGAACTGCCATATTAGCGCCCTTTTTGACCGTGTAGGTATGCCCTCTTTAGCACATATCAAACGGCAAAAGGGTGCACTTTGCAACATGTCATTTTGAGCCCATACATTCAGAGATACTGCACACACCTCAATCGCATAACCATTACAAATGGAGCATCATTTTATTGAAAAATTAACACGCTTCCACATGATGAGTCGTTTTCGGATGCTACGCCTTCAATTTCACACAATCAAATTGATTTTGTAACATTTCGCTGTCGATCCTCCCCAATATTCACCTTTAATGTACCTACGTGGTTTTCATAATCATTACAAGTGAGGCGTCATCGGAAAGGTAATTAAACAGGAAGATATTCATCGTCGAAAGAATTTGAAATTGAGAAAGACTGTGATAAAAGACTCACACCTTCCGACTGAAGTTTGTTGGCGCATTTTTCGACATTTCACTTTTGACCTTCCCACATTCTTAACTAATTATACTGTGCATACCCCGTTCTCATGATGCTTACGAATTTGGTATCATTTTAAAGAGGAATACACATCCTTTCGAGTGATACTAAATATAACCAATATAATTTCATAAGAAAAGAGATATAATCGATCAAACTTGAGTTTCTGAACTTTTTTGAAGGGTTTATTTGGGGCAATGTGATTGTTCCCCAATATTGTAATGTGGGATGGGGTGGAAACTGCTCATTGCCCCCCCCCCCCCCCCCCCCGCCCCTTAAACCGCCGTCACACCTAGCTACGCTCTCGCGCTGCTTGCACTGCGCTCCTAATCCCAATTCATAGAATTGGAAGCGTGTGGAGGACGTGGGGAGAGCGGCGTTCATTGTTCGCTATTGTTTAGATCGTTGCCACATGCCACATTTTAGCCAGAAATTGAGTTTTCCCAAAATGTATTTTTGCCCGGACATGCCATTTTAACTTGTGACATCGTTTTACCTATAGTTGAAACGTGCCAAACTTCGCAATCTATATATAGCGTCCCCGTGCTGGAATAGATGTGCAAGAATGTCTTTTGTTCAACTTGGAAATGAATGAGAAGATTATGACACTTGTGTGAAAAGATATCCTCCCATGCATGGACATACAATAGCCCCCTGAATAAAAGATTAGGTCGCCGAAGAGCCACGTTCGTTTTCGACATGTCGAAAGCCAACGCCGAACTCCTACGTCCTGCTCTTTTGTTCAGCGAGCTATTGTCTGTGCATTCATGGAAGGATATCTATTGACGCATGTGAGATAATCTTCCCATTCATTGCCCACTGCGTTGCCAATTTGCTAATTTAATTTGGACGCAGTGCGAGCGCCGCGAGATCGGCCAAGAAAAGTGTATGATCTAAACAATAGCGAACAATGAACGCCGCTCTCCCCACGTCCTCCACACGCTCTCCCCACGTCCTCCACACGCTTCCAATTTTATGAATGGGGATTAGGAGCGCAGTGCAAGCGGCGCGGGAGCGTAGCTAGGTGTGACGGCGGTTTAAATAAGACGAATACTAGCGTAGATTCTTACGTAATACATATTGTTCAGCAGGGGATGAATGAATGAATCAACAATATGTATCAATCACAGTTCTACGCCTGTGAAGAAAACACAAATCTAACAGTCAAACAATATCGTTTGTTTGCCTTAAGGCAAATACGAAAATTAGGAATATCCGTTAATAACATTTACACCATTTCCTTTTAAAAATATAGGTGCAACGGAGGTCATGGACGGATCTTTCGTTTATGGTTGACGATTTACCCGACTATCTTCATCACTTTGTGCTTGTATTCTACGAGTGTTTCTTCCAGCATAGTCCCCTTAGGAACCAATTTCACTCGGACAATCAACCACGAATTTGCCTCGGCAGACGTCGGGTACTCCTGCTCGTTATTTTTAGTTGGCGAGAATCAACCGTTTTTCTACAACAACATAATCGACCCTCGTGGACTGAAGTCAGGTCAGGCAGGACGAGTTAATGTCAGTACTTATATCAAGCAGAAAGCCCTTACAATTGTCCTCAGCATTGTGAAACTAGAACAAATAGATGAAGGTGAATACATAACAACTGTATTCGAGAAAAATGGTGGTAATTTTATTCACGCGATATATGAAACCGATGTCATTGTATCATACCCGCCCGGAAATATAGAATGTAAAGTTCAGAAACCGCTTATTCCAGTTGGTGACTGGCTAACTGTTAGTTGCAATGCCACTGCCGGTAGCATTCACAACCGTGGACATATTCTGTGTTTTCAAAATGCTAAACAAATTCCCCATCTTCAGCTTGTATCATTTGTTGGTGACCACATATCGGCTGTTTTCTGGATGGACCCTTTGCTTCAGACCACGTGTTGTGTGAAGGGCAATAATGGCAGTATCGACGTTGATACTGTATACACCCCATCTGAAGGAACTGAATGGCTTAACAGTACTTCCGCCCTCGACACTAGCACCGTGTCAACGCCTGCAGCTGCAAATGCAATGGCCACAGGTATTGTATAAATAAATCACTTTCAATCTTATACCTACCTGAGTATTTTGCTCATAACTACGAGCATGGCCGGTACTGTATTAAATGTTTCAACTTAAGCTGGACTAAAAAAAGACAAAGATTACTGGAAGCCTAACCAGTTTAACCTATTCACATTAAATTGTGGAATTTGACAATTTCATTTATGGTTGACATCAACTCCTCTGATCGTTTTCCTCATTTGACATACGTACAAAGGGATGCGCGACATTTCAATGAAATGTTTTAACATGTCACCAGTAATATATGTTCTTTTAGTCGGAGGACATACTATGACTTGTTAAACCATGTTATCACAATGTTTGTCTGAGGAGAAACAATTGGCATTTCTCTGGTAGTGCATGTCAACCATCATTGTGCTAGTCAAATTCTTCTGGTGTGAAATGGTATTTACTGGCTAGTGATAATTTCTGTCAATTTAGAAGAATACCGGCTAATATGTGTTAAAGATGAATAACAGTTTTGGGAAAGTTACAGAAAACATTAATATTGGCCACAATAATTGATCAATATTGTTGATTAATTATTTAAAAAGAACTTGTGTGGTAAAATCCGAACCTTAGCATCGTTACATGCAGAAATATCGGAAAAATCCAATAGCCGCAAACCGGAAACCATGTGCGGAGGACGTGGACTTTTGCACGTAGCGTATGCGCGATTCCGCGTTGGCGATATCAATCCGCAGCAGATCAATTTATAATTTTACAAATATATCAATTAGTAGGCGGTTTCTTGGCCAAATGTTTATAATCCCATATTAGTAAAATTATATTCTTTCACATGGTTGGAAATAAGAGTGTACATTTCATTGTATGCGTGTGAGGCGTTACCCATTACTGGCATTTACCTTTACATGTACATTAAAGGGAAATACCAGTAGTGGGAAAAGCCCCACACACACAAAATAAAATGTACTCTCTTATTACCAATCATGTGAAAGAACATGTTTTTACTAATACGGGATGATACAAATCTGGCCTGGAAACTGGCCTGGAAACCCTACTAATTGATATATTTGGTAAATTATAAAGCTCTCTGCTGCGGATTGATATCTCGCCGATGGGTGTATGTTGATATACAGCCTCGTGCGATACGTGTTAATCATATGGCAAATGCGCACATGGTAATTCGCACGAGCGAATCGCTCGAACGAGCGTATCTATGTGGCCAGCACAGACGGGCCAAACTGACGGTGAATTTAGGCTCAATGTCAGCGGCTTTCATAAACGCGTTAATTGATATTTCTGCAATTAACGATACTAACTGACTAAGGTTCGGATTTTCAACACACGCCCCTTTTTATGCTATTTCAACAATACTAATCAATTAGTTTGGCCAATAGAGTTATTTTCCACTACTGGCATTTCCCTTTATATTAACCTAAATGTTGTTTAAACAGTGTGTCCCAGATAAAACGAAACCGGATTTCACAGTTGTTTAAACAGTGTGTCCCACATAAAACGAAACCGGATTTCATGGCAGAAAATGTCTGTCGTAGTGAATCATTTCTTTGATGAGATACACATGAATGAAAAGCTCTGTTTCTCTTCTTTCATTTTGTTGAATAGTAATGTTCACTATCATAATACTCGCAATTCTGCTAATTATCATTTACCAAAGATAAGAACTAATATTTCAAAATATTACATATTTTTTAAAGGCCCTGTTTTATGGAATCAAATACCAACCGATTTGAAAAATTCACCTTCTCTCAATAGTTTTAAACGATGTTATAAATGTTATCTTTTGAATTTGTATTCATCCAATGATTGATACTATTATGATTTATATAATTATTGAGCACTTTGTTATGTTACTGATTAATTGTTATGTTAGGTTTTAAATAGTTTTACATGATATTATTATTAGGGGTCAACGTTTTATAAGGCTTCATGCACTTGTTGACCCCACATTCTCATAATTTGTACCCTTTCTGTTTGTAATTGTTTACTTGTTTTCTATGGTCTTATATGTAAATGTATTTTTATTTATACTGTACATTGTATTCATGTATTTTATGATGAATGAAATACATTGAAATTATTGAACTTATGGCACATAATTCACGCATGACTGAAAAATTAGAACAATGGAAATTGGTGTTACCCAAATTCCATTTGCACGCAGAAATTGCAGGTTTGGGTAAGTTTTTAGGGTAGTAAACGTACTTATTTTGAAAAAGGACAATCACCGCTTAAAAGTTCATATTTTTATCTTTTATATGACACCTCATGATGCCCGGAAGTTTTATTATGCGCTCATTGAAAGTGTCTTGATGGCTCGAAGACCTGACTTTGCGGGCACCCACATTTGGGGACAATATTGGGGGACCAGGGGGCGGTGCCCCCGGAAGCTTTTAGATTTCAGACATTTGCAACTCCTATCATGGGTGTTAAAATTGTATAAAATAGTGAACCTACTCGTATTAACGTATTTCTAAAGGGCATAGTGAGGCATGAGATGGATCCACGTGATCCTGTATACTATAGAGCCATCGATATAGTCTAGGGCATTGAGCTCCCATGAAACTAAGCAAGGGCGTCAACAACTTCTCAAAAGTGGATGGGAGACATTAAGAGAAAGCGAAGCGACCGAGCGGGGGAGGGTGTGGGAGGGGGTGTCCCCCTCCCACAGTAGGGAGCTTTTGTATTTTTGGGCGTGAAATTGTGCGATATGGTGCACACCTGAGACAGAAATTTCACGTAATATGAAGAATATAAGTATGGAACCAAACATACATAATGACAAAGGGAGGGGGGACAATCTCCTCCACTTTCAAATGTGGGGGGACATGATATTCCAATTTGATTTGCGTTCAGCGCATATGGACCGAATTGACTGAAAGATATATTATTTCAGATTATTTTATTTTCTGTGACGGTTTGCTATAGATTATATAAAATTATATTCTTTCACATGGTTGGAAATAAGAGTGTACATTTCATTGTATGCGTGTGAGGCGTTACCCATTACTGGCATTTACCTTTACATGTACATTAAAGGGAAATACCAGTAGTGGGAAAAGCCCCACACACACAAAATGAAATGTACTCTCTTATTACCAATCATGTGAAAGAATATGTTTTTACTAATACGGGATGATACAAGTCTGGCCTGGAAACCGCCAGCCCTACTAATTGATATATTTGGTAAATTATAAAGCTATCTGCTGCGGATTGATATCTCGCCGATGGTTGTATGTTGATATACAGCCTCGTGCGATACGTGTTAATCATATGGCAAATGCGCACATGGTAATTCGCACGAGCGAATCGCTCGAACGAGCGTATCTATGTGGCCAGCACAGACGGGCCAAACTGACGGTAAATTTAGGCTCAATGTCAGCGGCTTTCATAAACGCGTTAATTGATATTTCTGCACTTAACGATACTAAGGTTCGGATTTTCCACACACGCCCCTTTTTTATGCTATTTCAACAATACTAATCAATTAGTTTTGCCAATAGAGTTATTTTCCACTACTGGCATTTCCCTTTAACCTAAATGTTGTTTAAACAGTGTGTCCCAGATAAAACGAAACCGGATTTCATGGCAGAAAATTTCTGTCATAGTGAATCATTTCTTTGATGAGATACACATGAATGAAAAGCTCTGTTTCTCTTCTTTCATTTTGTTGAATAGTAATGTTCACTATCATAATACTCGCAATTCTAGTAATTATCATTTACCAAAGATAAGAACTAATATTTCAAAAAATTCCATATTTTTTAAAGGCCCTGTTTTATGGAATCAAATACCAACCGATTTGAAAAATTCACCTTCTCTCAATAGTTTTAAACGATGTTATAAATGTTATCTTTTGAATTTGTATTCATCCAATGATTGATACTATTATGATTTATATAATTATTGAGCACTTTGTTATGTTACTGATTAATTGTTATGTTAGGTTTTAAATACTTTTTTTGTTTGTTTACTTGTTTTCTATGGTCTTATATGTAAATGTATTTTTTATTTATACTGTACATTGTATTTATGTATTTTATGATGAATGAAATAAATTGAAATTATTGAACTTATGGCACATAATTCACGCATTACTGAATTAGAACAATGGAAATTGGTGTTACCCAAATTCCATTTGCACGCAGAAATTGCAGGTTTGGGTAAGTTTTTAGGGTAGTAAACATACTTATTTTGAAAAAGGACAATCACCGCCTAAAAAATCATATTTTTATCTTTTATATGACACCTCATGATTACAAAATAAATGATTTATGCCAAAGAACGTGTACAATGAAAACATGCTTGATTTCAGCCCAAATGAGTAACTTTCCTAATCTAGCATGATTCCCATGTTTTCCCTGATCCCCATGCAGAGGCGTCGATCCAATTTTGCAATTGGGGGGCGAAATTTGAAATTTTTTCCAGAGTGACCACTGAGAGATAGTCTGGTGGCCAGATTTAAAAAAAAATGGATTAGGGAGTTCTGAATTGTAGGGGTTGGAGACAAGTATTTTCTGAAAGAGTATACCCTAGAGCTCAGGGGTTTGCTTGTCTCCAGAATTGAAAATTGGTTTCCTGGTAGATATATGGTTGCCATGGTAACCATTTCGTAAATTTTATATAAAATGACAATATTTCGAAACATTATAATTTCAAGGCCATGATGAGTGAACTTTCTTCTAAAAAAGATGTTTACAGATGTGGGAAAGATTCCCTAAAATGATTAGAGACTTTCATTAGGCAAGGTCAAATGTAAAGGTCAAAGTTCACAGGTCAAAGTACAAACATTAATGGAAAAATCATGTTTTTGTACATTGTACAGATATCTTTCATCTTCAAATGAATTCGCATAATTGAAACTGCTGGAAACAAATACTTATGGATAGAATGTATTATTACGATTCCAAAGCTGTATTTTCTGTCATATAGATATGACATTTTTACGGTAACAATGTAAATGCCGCGATATAGTGCAATGTACACATTACATGTGTTATCCTATGCAAAATGTATACAGTGCTACAAACATTTTGCTAGTCAAGCGGGATGTCTGGAAAAGTTGAACGATACGGTTATTCAGCAATATAAACTGGGAAATGACTTGTTGTTTACATAACTTAGGTATGCTGAATACGATAAGCCTTGTTTCCAAGTGAAATTTTCAGTTTTTGACCCCCTAATTTGCATAAACAAAATGGCCGCCGAAATTGTAATTTACGAATATTTTAATATCGTATGTCTGAATATCATGTAGAGATAGGAGTTACAAATTGAATATTTCTACCTATTTAATGATAGCCATGCAAATAATACAAACCTTATATCGGAGTAAGTGATATTTACTCTTACGAATATAGAAATTAGTGACTGGCATTAAAACAAATAATATTTTCGAAGGAACATTGTCAAAAAGACAGATGTGGGAAAGATGCTCTAAAATGATTACAGACTTTCATCGCGCAAGGTCAACAGTAAAGGTCAAAGTTTACAGGTCAAAGTACAAAAATGAATGGAAAAATCATGTTGTACTGATATATTTCATCTTCAAATGAATTATCTAATTGAAACTGCCTCGTAAAGTGCAAAGCACACAGTACATGTGTTATCCTATGCAAAATCTATACAATAATACAACTTACTAGTCTAGTTGAATATCTGGAAAAGTTTAACGCTAAGGGAATTTAGAGAATATAAACTTATGAAAAGACTTATTTTCAGCATAATTCAGGTACGATGAATACGATAAGCTTTATTTCCAAGATGATTTTCCAGTTGTTGACCTTCCGTTACCGAAAAATCAATATTTGTAATTGTGTGGCTCACATAGTTGTTAGAGAGCAGACCAATCTTCAGTGCAAAGCAAGTTCAAGTAGGCCTTCCCATTGCTAACAATTGTATTACTCAGTGTTTCTTCGTTAATTAATAAATAACAAAAGGAAATGTCCTTCCGTTACCATACACATGGTAACAGATGGACAAGGTACCTCATATTACATATTATGACAAAATTTATGTTCAAAAATGGGTCTCTCATATATGAAAACCCAAAATAATGAGACAATACCTGCAATGGGCCAGCTATCAGTGGCGTAGCGTGGTCAGACTAGTAATTTTCTGTTTTTCAACCAATCAGATTTGTGCATTTAGAACATTTGATCTGGCTCACAATTGATTTTATCTCTTTCTGCAACAGGGCCCTTGTACCATGATGCCATTTGTCTGGATTTCTATTTTATGGGGATTAGTAGGTCTATTTAACTGTGGTGAGCCAGGGTGTGAATAGGCTCTGATCATGACTTTGAATAGGTTTTTTTTTAAATACAATACACCCCTATAGAATTCTTGGACATGGGTGTAGGTCTAAAATAATTAAATTTTACATGAAATTTGCAAACTAAAAACAAGGCTGTAGAAAAAGCAAGAAATAATATATCTCCAATTCTTTCATATGTTGTAGAAATTATATCAAGCCAAGATTTAAGCAAAAAAAAATCTCAAAATTATTTGATCCACGAGGTAAAACGGAAGGTCAAAATCTAAGGTCAAAGGTTATCGTATCCAAACTCGCTCATGCATGAACACAAATGGCATAAATGAATTGCACATAACATCCCCAGTCCAATGACACCATTACAAAATAAATTGACCCAACGGTTAATGGACAATGGCCATTTGAAAAATGGTGCCCACGCCTATTTCTTACAAAACTCCCCCATAAGAATCGACCATAGCGCCAAAACCATTGGGCGGATTGGGCTAAAACTTAAATATTTGCGCTTTTAAAGGTTGAAATATCATACATACCAAATATTAGCAAATTTGAAGGGGGCTGCGATGAAAATTTTCACTTTTTTTTAAAGGTGATTTGACATGGAATGATCCTACTGTGTCATATCATACATTATAGTCCATTATGTCCTTCCGTTACCGAACATTGGTCCGCTTTGTGTGAAATAACTCAAATATCTGCCGACAAATTTTAATCAAAGAACAAGTAAATTCTTCTTAACCCTTCAGAGAATGAAATGTGTACCCTTAAAATATTTTGTATTATTTAATATCACAGAGTTTTAGTTAAAACTGATTTGATAACAAAACCTTGTCCATTTTGGTGTCCTTCCGTTACCGACCTCATTTGTATGCATATTCAATAATGTGCGGAGATAAAAAAAAAAAATATATATGGGACCTTAAAACTGTATGTTTTGGAAGTATTGTTATCAACATAGACTGTTCTAACAACACAAGTATTGAAAAATTTCTTTTTTAAAGTTGACAATTTGTGTCTGAGTGTCCTTCCGTTACCATGGATTGACCATGAATAAGAGCCATTGGAGCATGAAATATAGTAAGAAAAAAATAGAAATGTAAATGCTTGTGATGTCCATATGCTATCTATGATACAAACTCATTTTAGACCACAAAAGAGATGTTTCCTTCTCATAAATGGTCTTTAAATTTCAAAATTAATTTTATTGTACAATTCCTATAGACTTTTCAGAGGTCCTTCCGTTACCGTCCTTCCGTTACCGAACACTGGAGTACTTAATTTCTCATAATTACTATACCAATGTAGTGGAAATAGTGGAAATCAAAGGTGTCCCAACAAGGATCAAAGACATGCCATTTAGAATAAAAAATCAAAAGCAGGATCCTGGAATTATTTAATTAAAGGCATATATGCGTGGGTTATTAGACGCGTGGATCCATCTTGCGCACTTACGCACGGTACGTAATCCCCATTGGCTCAGTTATAAGTAGCGATCGCAAACTGTCCCCACTTCCGAATACCCGAGTAAAAAATGCGTAACAAATAGTCGCGTTCGGAATGTTTGTACTAGTCGAATGGAGATCCATCAGAGATGTTTACGAGCGAAAATATCACGTAACACGCTTAACCGCAAATACTTCAAAGCGCCGCTGTTTGATGTCTTAGGTGACAGCGTGAGAAATTCTTGCTGCATGCAATTTCATAAGAAGGCCCGTGTTCAGATATTTCGAAGCACCGCTCTTCGATCGATCCAACACATATCGTGAGTTTACCTCGAGAGATTACGGTGGAGGCGAGTTGGAATTTGCTGACTACCCTTTATAACCCACGCATATATGCCTTTAAGTTCCAAAATTGTGTCTGAATGTCCTTCCGTTACCGTGGAATTGCCCTAGAGTAGTTATAGTTTTATGTTCTTGGGAATAACGAAGCGCACCCGAAATAAAACACGTCTACTGCTTTCTGTATTTAACTTGCAACTGAACTTTATTGAACACAAACATGCATGTTGCCACATGGCGGATAAATGTAACACATTCTTAACCGCGCGATCGCGCGGTCAATAGGTCGTGGGAATTAGGTCGTGAGAAACTAACCAAGAATAGAACATGATAACATTAACATTAATTTTGTTTCTGCAAACACAATATATAGATGTTCATGAATATGAAAATTAGTGGTGATCGCATCCAATAGAACAATGTTAAAGTGTATTTACTTATGAATATTATTCGTTTGCAACTGGGCGAGGCATATTTTACTTTGCTCATTTTCATATAATGAATATGTAAATTCAATAGTGAAGGAATAATTTAACTTATAAAAGAATCAACATTTCGAAATACTAATCACTACATTTTATTTACTTAATTTGCATAAAGGAACCTTAGTTATGTGCAATATGCCACAACTCTACTCTGGGGGGAAAGGGTATACAACTTTCATAATTATAGAGAACTACAGTGCGTTTTAAATGACATTATACACATGATTTACTATTTCCTTGCCATTGATATATCGATGTGCCACAGTAATATTGATCTGTCTGCTGCTTGACTGTACAAAGACGCAATACTATGATCCTATATAAATAAATATTAAGCAGTCTTTTTCTAAAATATGCGTAAAATGGAATAGCACGGTCCATTATCAGCGCACTATAATGTTTATGATTTATCAGGGTCATCAGTTGCATAATGCGACCGATGGTCACCTGATACTATCTAAAAACATGTGTTTCCATATGCTGATTATACTTTAATTGTCACCGGCGTCTCTGATGGAGTCTTTGAGGTGGAGGTATAATGCTTTGGAAAACAATGTTCATTGTTAAATTAAGTATTCATCGTAGAGCTGGTCCTGACAAGCAATTGGTGTGTTCCTCAATCAAAGAACAAAGCTGATAACCAATACAATATGGATATAAAGGTGCTGTAGAACAATATTGAAGTTTACCCACATCAGCCATTCTACATTTAAGCACCAAAGACTATATTACCAGCAAACAGAAATACATGAGGCAGGAACAATATCTAAAATGAGGCTGCCTCATGCGTAATGCGTCATCTATCTGCTGCGGTTATACCGTTGAGGACCCCCCCCCCCCCCAACCCCCAAAATAAAAATAATAATATCTGATTGTACAGCAAACACGACAGTCCTGGTGGGGATCATGGCGGTTCAAGGTGTCGTATATAGGCAGCATAAAGAGTCAAAGAAAGCAACTCCGGTGAATAGCTTATGTATCCTCTTGATGATCATAGCCGTCAATGAGTTTAGGAATAGCCTAATTGCCTTTCCTGACCTAACCTTGATAGTTCCGGGATGGGTTCATCCACGAATGGGGCGATGTTTTCGAAGATAAACCGCTCGTATGGCACAGCATTTGGACTGACTGTGTCTTCACCAGGCTTCAACAAGTAGGTAACTTTGGCTTTCCTCCAGAGCTTCGGGATGTTGTTGGTGCTTATGCATGCATTGAGCATGTTCAGGAGCAAGTTGGGGTCGCCTGGACTAGGTGTTCAATTTGCTCATATAGGATATCATCAAGTCAAGCAGATTTTACATTTTAATTGCTTATTGGAAGCTAACTGGTCACTCATGGTGAGAGCATCCATGAGTATTTTGAGTCTGTGGCCGTTAGGCACCTGGCCCTCCCGGGATGATCGTCGGGTTTTCCTGTCTATTCACAAGAAGTCGATGGGCAGCTTGATGAATACTATAAACGGTTCAGACTAGCATAGCCACCTGAGAAAGAGGGTGGGGGGCTTGCTTAATCAAATAAAAAGATAAAACAAACTTAAATGTTTGATTGGTCTGGCCAACATGGCCAAGGGAGGGAAAGGGGAAGGGGCATGCTTAATCCAGGCTCTAAATTGAATAAACAAACAAAAATGCTAGTATTATAACAAACCCGATTTAATTTTAATTTGTATAACTAACCTGATTTCATTTTCGGATTAACGAATCCTATTTTATTTTCTGACTAATAAACCTTCTTCGGAATAATGAACCTTCGGAATAACGAACCTTCGGAAACGAACCTTCGGAAAAACGAACCTTCGGAATAACGAACCCGATTTTATTTTCGGATAAACAAACCTTCGGAATAACGAACCCGATTTAATTTTAGGAATAGCGAACCCTCGGAATAACAAACATTCTGAATAACGAACCTTTGGAATAACGAACCTTCGAGATAACGAACCTTCGGAATAGCAAACCTTCGGAATAACGAACCTTCGGAATAACGAGCTGTAACCGTCTTGATGTACGAATAATTCTGAAATTATAGACTACAATGGACGTTTAAGTCAATTGAAAATGAAAATTGTATATAAGCATTATTTTGTTCATGTCTGTGCTACTTATCATCTAAAATGTTCTTGACATCATTTTGACAATCAGAGTTTGAAACAGAACTGCCTCTAGAGGTAGCTGGTAAAATGAATTTAGATAAATTATATAATACATTTTCTTTGTGTAATGACTGTCATGATATCTAGCGGCCATTTTGTTTATATGAAAATAGAGGGTTTTTAATTTATTGTGAGTGTTCTATACTTCTGCAGTCTGATTGTTTTAGAAATGTCCTTATTCATTTACCAAACCCTCATACTCGGCATTAAGACACTTCAGTGTGCGCTTGAGTAACTTGAACAAAAGACAACTAATCATTTAAAACGAACTAGTAACTCTCAGTTTTGAAATGTACAATAACTGGCAAATAGTTGATCAAAGGTATATTTTTAATGTGTTATTAATGTGTGACAATGTCATGTTTAATGGATGTTATATGGTCGATTAGTGAGCGAAAAGGCAAAGTGAAATTCGCTATAGCATTGCACTGACGTTGTACACAGTTTTTAATATCAAGGACATACTATAGTTATAAACCTTAACACTTTAATCATAAATATCTTCATAACGAAAGAAAAAAGAAAGAAAAAAAAACTATATTCCATGCTTCTGTTGGTAATACGTATGAATATAATCAGGTATGTTATAAGACCCGCTAGAGACCCAAGTATTGTAAATTTTGAGGATTTTGACAATGTTACTATAGATCCCTTCGAAAATGTGATTTGTTTTAATGCCAGTCATTAATTTCCATATTCGTAAGAGTAAATATAACTTACTCCGATATAAGGTTTGTATTATTTGCATGACTATCATTAAATAGGTAGAAATATTCAATTTGTAACTCCTATCTCTTCATGATAACAGGCATGCGTTATGAGAATGTTTGTAAATCACAATTTCGGCGGCCATTTTGTTTATGCAAATTAGGGGGTCAAAAGCTAAAAATTTCACTTGGAAACAAGGCTTATCGTATTCAGCATACCTAAGTTATGCTAAGAACAAATCATTTCCCAGTTTATATTGCTGAATAACCGTATCGTTCAACTTTTCCCGACATCCCACTTGGCTAGCAAAATGTTTGTAGCACTGTATACATTTTGCATAGGATAACACATGTAATGTGTACATTGCACTATATCTCGGCATTTACATTGTTACCGTAAAAAGTCATATCTCCCTTGTAAAATGGTCCTATATAACAGAAAATACAGCTTTGGAATCGTAATAATACATCCTATCCATAATTATTTGTTTCCAGCAGTTTCAATTATGCGAATTCATTTGAAGATTAAAGATATCAGTACAATGTACAAAAACATGATTTTTTCCACTAATTTTTGTACTTTGACCTGTGCACTTTGACCTTTACCTTTGACCTTGCCTGATGAAAGTCTCTAATCATTTTAGAGAATCTTTCCCACATCTGAAAACATATTTTTAGAAGAAAGTTCACTCATCATGGCCTTGAAATGATAATTTTTCGAAATATTGTCATTTTCTATAAAATTTACGAAGTGGTTACCATGGCAACCATATATCTCCCAGGAAACCAATTTTCAATTCTGGAGACAAGCAAACTCGTAAGCTCTAGGGTATACTCTTTTAGAAAATACTTGTCTCCAACCCCTACAATTCAGAACTCCCTGAATCGATTTCTAGGCCACTTTTTCAGAGTTGGCCACCAGACTAGCCCCACATTGGCATGCCCGGAAGTTTTATTATGCGCTCATTGAAAGTGTCTTGATGGCTCGAAGACCTGACTTTGGGGGCACCCACATTTGGGGACAATATTGGGGGTCCAGGGGGCGGTGCCCCCGGAAGCTTTTAGATTTCAGACATTTGCAACTCCTATCATGGGTGTTAAAATTGTATAAAATAGTGAACCTACTCGTATTAACGTATTTCTAAAGGGCATAGTGAGGCATGAGATGGATCCACGTGATCCTGTATACTATAGAGCCATCGATATAGTCTAGGGCATTGAGCTCCCATGAAACTTATCAAGGGCGTCAACAACTTCTCAAAAGTGGATGGGAGACATTGCGAGGAAGCGAAGCGACCGAGCGGGGGAGGGTGTGGGAGGGGGTGTCCCCCTCCCACAGTAGGGAGCTTTTGTATTTTTGGGCGTGAAATTGTGCGATTTGTTGCACACCTGAGACAGAAATTTCACGTAATATGAAGTATATAAGTATGGAACCAAACATACATAATGACAAAGGGAGGGGGGACAATCTCCTCCACTTTCAAATGTGGGGGGACATGATATTCCAATTTGATTTGCGTTCAGCGCATATGGACCGAATTGACTGAAAGATATATTATTTCAGATTATTTTATTTTCTGTGACGGTTTGCTATAGATGAGGGTTTAATAAACTTCGTTTGAGGTGTGCGTTTGAGAAATTACACTGCCCAACACATTTCGAAAGGTGAGTTCCCGCAACCGGAAAGAAACTTGCAATATGAGAAACTGTATGCGCGCGAAGAGCGCGGCAAAAAAAGAGACTTACAGTCCTTTTCAAACTAAAAACAGCTATTTTGAAGTTTAATTATTGATAAATGTGTCTTTCCTTTCTTTGGCATTATATCACTCGATTTTGTTCTTCATTTTCAGAATTATTGGGGGTCAAAATGATATGTTCGCCCCCAATATTTTTCATTGGGGGGGGGGGGGGCGACCGCCCCCTGCCCCCCAGGATCGACGCCCCTGTCCCCATATTTGTGTAAATTCACTCATGCATCAAGTCCATTGTCATCTGCTAAGTCAGGAAAGCTGAGCGACTTCTTACTCAACTATCTACTCATTTGGGCAGAAATCAGGCATGTTTTCATTGTACTTGTTCTCTGGCATACATCGATTATTGTTTGTGCATGAGGTGTCATATAAAAGATTACAAATATGAAAAACTCACCCAAACTTGCAATTTCTGCGTGCAAATGGAATTTTGATAACACCACTTTCCAGTGTTTTAATTCAGTCATGCGTGAATAATGTGCCATAAGTTGTACATCAAATGAAAGGAGAGAAACAGAGCTTTTCATACATGTATATCTTATCAAAGAAATTATTCATTATGACAGAAAATTTCTGCAATGAAATCCGGTTTCGTTTTTTCTGGGACACCCTGTAGAGTGGGCCTCTTTTTCAATATGCCTGCTCAGAAAACAAACAAAATAAATAAAAACAAAACAAACAAAGCGGGCTTCGGAAATCAAACATAAACGAGTTTGTTTGTTTATTCATAATTCTATGCTTCGGACGATCATAATTATTGATTTTTTGCCCGCTCAGCAAACAAACAAAATAAATAAAAACAAACAAACAAAGCGGACTCCGGGTGATCATATTGATTTGTTCACAAAATGTCCATAGAGATGCGTGTTATAAAAGCTTCTCTGCGAGCGGAGGTCTTGTTTTAGCTTGCGAAAGATGCTCGACCAGCTTTCCCAAAGAGTAATTTAAAAAGAACTACATAATATTTTTACCCGTGAATATCAATTAGTTCCAAAGAATATTCTAGAGATGCATTTCATGTATAACATGGCGGTATTCGAATTTAAACAATTAACTTGCAGCGGTGCACTGCACTGCACACTAGCTGTGTAATGTGTAATGTATAATATGAAACACATTACAATAATTTCATATAACAAGAGCAAACAGTAAATAAGTATTTGACAATCATCATTTAAATTTTAATATAATCAAAACAATTACGATTTGGAATGCGACGTAACGTATATACAAACAACAACGAAGAACCAACCATTATTGCTGTTGAACAATGGGTTTTCCCTACAAGAATGAAATGCCTTTAACAATATTAAAACTTACACCTCGGTTGCCCGTGTCGAAAATACAATGGTGCTAGGTAATGCCTATACAAACTAATGTCTACTCGCGAAAGGGCCGCCTTCGGCGGCCTTTCGCTTTGTGTGAGCGATATAAGGTGTTGAAAGGACGTAGAGTTGACACAATGGTGGATTGGAAAAACAAAACAAAAGAAGTTGGTGAATGTGATCCTAAACAGAATTATAGCACGTGTGCACACAATACATGTACAATAATAAATGTGTAAGAGTTTGATGTTAAAGTGTATTTTGAAGAGGTTGTTTGTCAGTCTATACTAAAAGTAGCGCATTCCCCCCCCCCCCCCCCCCAAACAAAAAGGAGTAAAATATTGAAAATATATCATGTATTTGTTTTGCATTTTGGTGTTTTTTTTAAATTCAAATTTGCCTAAAAGAAAAATTATTTAAATGAGCCAATCTGATTGAAGGTGGTAACACTACATTCACACAATTGTAAACAATATACAAAAAATAACTACCCCCTAAAGAACTGCTCATAATTTACGATGTCATCTTACCACAATATTGGTACTTTTGTTATGTACATTTTGTGTGAAAATCAGAGATATTCATCAATGTATTGCTGAATGAACACAGATTAAAGACAAAATGGCCCAATTCAAAAGTCACAAGACATTGTGCGTGCTTGTACAAATTGTTGTGAAACAGCACATGGCTGAATGCATTGATTATGGTTTATGAAACAATGCTGTTTGATATTCCATCCATTTTTATTTTTGAATGGCACATGTGTTTATAGCTGCGCTCATCTGACTGTGGTAAGTATCAAGGGCGTCGATTTCTTCTCGCCATTGGGGGGGGGGGGGGGGGGGATGATTCGTCATTTTGATCATCTCTGACGAGGGAGCGAAGCGACAACCCAGCAGCGTCCCTGGGTGTTTATGGCTGGGGGGGGGGGGGGGGGGGGTTAGGGGGCCCCAAAGCTTTTGAACTCAGCTGTTTAGAAATTGGAAGATTGTTAAGTGTACATTGCAAGCATTATGTTATGAGCTGGGCTATGTCCAATATGAACTTAATTATCCTGATAGATACATATTTGCAAGCATTTTGATCAGAACCCTGAATAGCATCAGTCATGGGATATCCATATTGGGAAGCTTATTGGGGTCCAGGGGGCGGAGCCCCCGGAAGCTTTGTGATTTGTAATATCCATATATAAATATGTTGTCTATATGTAAATATATGTAACTATTCTTTAGTTAATTGGCTTTTGATTTAGCTGTTTATAGATTGGAAGATTATTGAGTGTACATTGCAAACTCCTGCTATGATGAGGGCACTGTCCAAGTATGGATGAATTTTAGTATTATATTATAATTTGAGTAAGGAAATCCTTTGATGGAACCCTGAATAGAATAAGTCAAGGGATACCCATATTGGAAAGCTTATTGGGGGACTAGGGGGCGAAGCCCCCGGAAGCTTTGGGATTTGTAATATCCAGAAATACAATTACCTATTGAATAGTTAGCTCAATTTTAGTGAGCGAAGCGCAGACGCACAGTGGACCAGGATTGCCTGAAAGTTTGCCAAGAGAGATTAAGTCCTGAATAAAACTATTTAATGAGTACAGGGCTGGGACTGGGTTAAATAACCTTAATAGGGGTTTTAGGGGCGCAGCCCCGGAAAATTTTGGATTTGGGTCGTTTTGCATTATCAAAAAGTGGTTTATAGAAGACTATAGTAACAACTTCCATTCATGAGAGGGGGCAATCCTTCTTAATTCTAATGTTATCATATATTTTTGAACCCCAAATATGGGGGGGGGGGGGGGGGGGATGATAATACAGGCCATCCCCCCACCTGAAATATTGGGGGGATATATCCCCCCCCCCCCCCCCCATCCCCCCGTGATCGACGCCCCTGGTAAGTACCTTATTCAAAATTAATTGTACAATTGTAAATAGAATTATAATATGAGTATGACATTGTCATTGACAGTGTCAGATGTGTTTAAAAGACTTGGAGACATTATTTTATTGGCTAGCCTCCCTATCCTAGCACCATTATAATTATATGAGCCATATTTCCATTTTGCTAACACTAACAGTGTAAATAGGACCAAAACAAATTATAATAGCGTTTTTATTGTATGCTTAGTCTATGACAACCTGTACAACAAAATGTGTAGAGGTCTGTAGTGTAGCTAGACAGTCAAGATGAAGGTCAAATGTCAATTAACGTGACTGTCTTCATTATTTATAAATTATTTATAGAATTATACCACACAATTTTTTTCCAAATGCCCACTTTGGACTCTGACCACTGTTAGTGTTAGCACAATGGTAATGGCTCATATAATTGTAATTGGGCTAGGATAGGGAGGCTAGCCAATAAATAATGTCTCCAAGTCTTTTAAACACGTCTGAGTCTGACACTGTCAATGACAATGACAGTATAATACTCATAATCATATAATAATTCTATTGACAATTGTACAATTAATTTTGAATAAGGTACTTACCAGAGTCCAGATGAGAGCAGATATAGGAGTAGACCAAAGATGCAGAATGATAGCTTGAACCCCCCTCTCTGCAGCAACAAACTGCAATTTGGACATGACTTCTGGTGAATACGAGAGGCCATCGCTTGTTATTGCATGCATGAATGTCAATTGCACGTACGGCGCGCCATGGTACGCGTACTGTGCATGCATATCGCGGCCGGAATATGGCATAGCGCTAGCATGCATGCAATTCCGTTGCCATGCCAGAGCCATCCTCTTTCAGGAACTATTTTGAGTTTTTATATTTCATTTCGAGATTTCAAACAACTTATTTAAAAAATCGAAAACCTTTAGAATGATCTGCAGTCAGAACGAATGACACGTGGAATTTTTTCAGCCTGAGGCGTGCAACACCCTAAAAGTTTATTAACATCAAAGGATTTCCTTACTCAAATTATAATATAGATTCATGCCATCATATACGCACCATTCTTTACTGAAACAGTGGTTGATACTTGTAAATTAATACAATTTAAACCAACAACGATATTTATAGTATTGATAATTATCGTAACATGGGCGTAGATCTGTCATTGATACCTATTTATCAGGGGGGGGGGGGGGGGTGATGTATTCATTCATCCCCCTGATGAATAGGTATTACGCAAGTATCTACGCCCATGTATTATAATATATAATAACTACAGTAGTTGCCGACATTCACTACGTGTCTGAACACTAAGCACCCGCTGTAATGTCTGGCCTAAGCCCGCTATACACACCTATACGCTAAGCTAGCATGCAGCATAATTATACCTATCGTGAGTCAACAGGCCGTCAAACTTTCTCGCACTGCTATCATCATTCCAGTGTGTACTTACATAATCGTAATTGGGATATTAGAGCAGAGTGTCACAGAGTTTGGAGATATAATATAGATGCTAATAATGATAATGAAAATGGAATGAAAAATACTACTATTGATATTCTGCTAATGACAATAAGTATACTAGTAATAACAATCTGACACCAAATGATTTGAAAGTTTATGGTTAATGAACCAATATCAACATTTGTTATGACGGGATATATGTAACTTGTGTAATTAGCATTTTGTTAGGTAAGACTATTTCGATTTTCATATCTGATACAGGTAATGATGCGAGAAATGATGAATGCTCGACACACGATTCAATCTACACAGCACTTGCTTTCCTAGGTATCCTTGTAAGTTCATGTTTTCTTAATTACAATTCCTTTTGTTGAGCTAATCTTTACTGAATAATATTGTTGAATTTCATTATTCGTTTTATTTAGTCACCCTTGGTTATGTAAATTACCTGGCTGAAAACATGAGTTTACACCTAATGACGACCCTAGTGAATGATAACACATAATTGAACTTCCGATGACTTCTTATTAAAGGTGGTGTAACACAATTGCATCCACCAAACCAGGTGGGAAAACAAATCTTGTAACTTATGGGCCTGAAGCCCTGAACGAAAGCTCTTAACGGACACATTCTACAATTTAAGTTATATGTCCCTTTTTGATCAGTAAGAGAGAAATCGAATTGTTTATTTTTTATTTTTTCAAAATCGCTAAAAGTCTAGGCTAGATGTTAAAGGGGCCCTGCAAACCAAATGCATGTTGACTTCTGTTCATCTGTATTAGTGTACACATTCAATATTTGTAAACGGTTTTACCTAAATATGTTTTGTATATTTATAAACATTTTATCATTTATTTTTCTTCATGTTGCTAAGCCCCACCTCCTAAAAAACCCTCCAGAGTAAATTATATTGTTGACCTGTTGTGACATCATCTGTCAATCACTGGTCAGCTACCATGAAATTAACAAAATATGAAAGTACAAAAAGAACATCCACACAAAAGCATGCCCTGCATACCTCCATGCAATAGCTTAGACAGTGTTTTTCGTCTGACATAGCAACAGCTATTGAAATTGAAGGTGTGTGAGTTGGTATTCTATTCATCCGTGTGATGCTATTGTGATTAGTCACTCAGCTTGGATGAAGGTCACTTCTTTGTAACTAAGTAGTGAATGGCTGATGATGTCACAACACGTCAACAATATAATTCTACTCTGGAGAGGTTTACAGAAGTGGGGGAATCACAATATGGAGAAAAATAATTACTAAAATGTTTCTGTGAAAATGAATTTGATCCGCCATGCCATGCATGAATGAGCACACATTAAAGGAAAAATGTCACTTTTCGAAAGTCACAAGAGTCAAAAACTCGGCGGACCAATTTCATGTTCACACATAAGTTAGTCAATAAATGTAGGAACAATCGTGCCGAGTTATTTTGCTCAAAACCTTTTCGTTAAAAAGTTATGTTATTTGATTAAGGGGGACTTATTTTTGTGTTGAGTTTAATTGATCAGTATTGTTGGAATAAACTCAACAAAAAAGTAAGTCGTCTCCTGATTAGAATAACATAAATTTTTAACAAAAATGTTTTGAGCAAAATAACTCGGCAGGATTGTTCCTACACTTATTAACTAACTTCTGTGTGAAAATGAAATTGGTCCATCGAGTCATGCATGAGTGAGCACACATCATAGGAAAGATTGGCACTTTGTGTGCTCACTCATGCGTGACTCAATGGACCAACTTCATTTTCACTCAGAAGTTAGTCACAAAGTGTAGGAACAATCCTGCCGAGTTATTTTGCTCAAAACATTTTTAGTCAAAAAGTGACGCCATTTTGATTAGGGGGACTTACTTTTTTGTTGTGTGTATTACAAAAGCGTGCATGATTCATAAACACAACAAAAAAAGTGAGTCCCCTAATCAAAATGGCGTCACATTTTGACAAACTTGTTTTGAGCATAATAACTCGGCAGGATTGTTTCTACACTTTGTGACTAACTTCTGAGTGAAAATGAAGTTGGTCCATTGAGTCACGCATGAGTGAGCACACAAAGTGCCAATCTTTCGATTAATGTGTGCTCACTCATGCATGACTCGATGGACCAATTTCATTTTCACACAGAAGTTAGTCAATAAGTGTAGGAACAATCCTGCCGAGTTATTTTGCTCAAAACATTTTTGTTAAAAAGTTATGTTATTCTAATCAGGAGGAGACTTACTTTTGTTTAAAGTTTATTCCAACAATACTGATCAATTAAACTCAACACAAAAATAAGTCCCCCTTAATCAAAAAACATAACTTTTTAACGAAAAGGTTTTGAGCAAAATAACTCGGCAGGATTGTTCCTACATTTATTGACTAACTTATGTGTGAAAATGAAATTGGTCCGTCGAGTCATGGATGAGTGACCACACTTCAAAGGCAGAATTTTCATTTGTTGACTCTTGTGACTTTTGAAAAGTTACATTTTCCCTTTAATGTGTGCTCACTCATGCATGGCATGGCGGATCAAATTCATTTTCACAGAGACGTTAGCCAATAATTTTAGAAACATTCCTGCCAAGTTATGTTGCTCAAACCCTATTTGTTAAACAGTTACGCCATCTTGCTTAGGGGGGAAGTTAATTTTTTGTTGTGTTTAGTTGATGTGTACACTAATAGAGATGAACAGAAGATAACATGCGTTTAGTTTGCCTGGCCACTTTAAGGGGTAGCTACACACGTCGATGAACACAGTGATTGTCGATCACGGGGGGGATGGGGGGGATATATCCCCCCCAATATTTCAGGTGTGGGGGGGGGGGGGGGTGGCCTGTATTATCATCCCCCCCAATATTTGGGGTTCAAAATATATAATAACATTCGAATTAAGAAGCATTGCCCCCTCTCATGAATGGAAGTTGTTACTATAGTCTTCTTTAAACCACTTTTTGATAATGCTAAACTGCCCAAACCCAAAATTTTCCGGGGCTGCGCCCCTGGAACCCCCATTAAGGTTATTTGACCCAGTCCCAGCCCTGTACTAATTAAATAGTTTTATTCAGGACTTCTCTCGGCTAATTTTCAGGCGATCCTGGCCCACTGTGCGTCTGCGCTTCGCTCACTAAAATTGAGCTAACTATTCAATAGATAATTGTATTTCTGGATATTACAAATTCCAAAGCTTCCGGGGGCTTCGCCCCCTGGACCCCCAATAAGCTTTCCAATGTGGGTATTCCTTGACTTATTCTATTCAGGGTTCCATCAGGATGATTGTAATCGACAGTATTCTATCAGACTAAAATTCATCCATACTTGGACAGTGCCCTCATCATAGCAGGAGCTTGCAATGTGCACTTAATAATCTTCCAATCTCTAAACAGCTAAATCAAAAGCCAATTAACTAAAGAATAGTTAACTCTATATTTACATATAGACAACATATTTATATCTGGATATTACAAATCCCAAAGCTTCCGGGGGCTCCGCCCCCTGGACCCCCAATAAGCTTCCCAATATGGGTATCCCA
>JBAMJV010012671.1:0-45000 GCA_037951105.1 Echinarachnius parma
CCAGCTGCTGGCAGACTCGGAGGGTGGATGCCCAAGAGATGCTAGCAGCCCCCAGGCTGCTGGCAGACTCGGAGGGTGGATGCCCAAGAGATGCTAGCAGCCCCCAGGCTGCTGGCAGACTCGGAGGGTGGATGCCCAAGAGATGCTAGCAGCCCCCAGGCTGCTGGCAGACTCGGAGGGTGGATGCCCAAGAGATGCTAGCAGCCCCCAGGCTGCTGGCAGACTCGGAGGGTGGATGCCCAAGAGATGCTAGCAGCCCCCAGGCTGCTGGCAGACTCGGAGGGTGGATGCCCAAGAGATGCTAGCAGCCCCCAGGCTGCTGGCAGACTCGGAGGGTGGATGCCCAAGAGATGCTAGCAGCCCCCAGGCTGCTGGCAGACTCGGAGGGTGGATGCCCAAGAGATGCTAGCAGCCCCCAGGCTGCTGGCAGACTCGGAGGGTGGATGCCCAAGAGATGCTAGCAGCCCCCAGGCTGCTGGCAGACTCGGAGGGTGGATGCCCAAGAGATGCTAGCAGCCCCCAGGCTGCTGGCAGACTCGGAGGGTGGATGCCCAAGAGATGCTAGCAGCCCCCAGGCTGCTGGCAGACTCGGAGGGTGGATGCCCAAGAGATGCTAGCAGCCCCCAGGCTGCTGGCAGACTCGGAGGGTGGATGCCCAAGAGATGCTAGCAGCCCCCAGGCTGCTGGCAGACTCGGAGGGTGGATGCCCAAGAGATGCTAGCAGCCCCCAGGCTGCTGGCAGACTCGGAGGGTGGATGCCCAAGAGATGCTAGCAGCCCCCAGGCTGCTGGCAGACTCGGAGGGTGGATGCCCAAGAGATGCTAGCAGCCCCCAGGCTGCTGGCAGACTCGGAGGGTGGATGCCCAAGAGATGCTAGCAGCCCCCAGGCTGCTGGCAGACTCGGAGGGTGGATGCCCAAGAGATGCTAGCAGCCCCCAGGCTGCTGGCAGACTCGGAGGGTGGATGCCCAAGAGATGCTAGCAGCCCCCAGGCTGCTGGCAGACTCGGAGGGTGGATGCCCAAGAGATGCTAGCAGCCCCCAGGCTGCTGGCAGACTCGGAGGGTGGATGCCCAAGAGATGCTAGCAGCCCCCAGGCTGCTGGCAGACTCGGAGGGTGGATGCCCAAGAGATGCTAGCAGCCCCCAGGCTGCTGGCAGACTCGGAGGGTGGATGCCCAAGAGATGCTAGCAGCCCCCAGGCTGCTGGCAGACTCGGAGGGTGGATGCCCAAGAGATGCTAGCAGCCCCCAGGCTGCTGGCAGACTCGGAGGGTGGATGCCCAAGAGATGCTAGCAGCCCCCAGGCTGCTGGCAGACTCGGAGGGTGGATGCCCAAGAGATGCTAGCAGCCCCCAGGCTGCTGGCAGACTCGGAGGGTGGATGCCCAAGAGATGCTAGCAGCCCCCAGGCTGCTGGCAGACTCGGAGGGTGGATGCCCAAGAGATGCTAGCAGCCCCCAGGCTGCTGGCAGACTCGGAGGGTGGATGCCCAAGAGATGCTAGCAGCCCCCAGGCTGCTGGCAGACTCGGAGGGTGGATGCCCAAGAGATGCTAGCAGCCCCCAGGCTGCTGGCAGACTCGGAGGGTGGATGCCCAAGAGATGCTAGCAGCCCCCAGGCTGCTGGCAGACTCGGAGGGTGGATGCCCAAGAGATGCTAGCAGCCCCCAGGCTGCTGGCAGACTCGGAGGGTGGATGCCCAAGAGATGCTAGCAGCCCCCAGGCTGCTGGCAGACTCGGAGGGTGGATGCCCAAGAGATGCTAGCAGCCCCCAGGCTGCTGGCAGACTCGGAGGGTGGATGCCCAAGAGATGCTAGCAGCCCCCAGGCTGCTGGCAGACTCGGAGGGTGGATGCCCAAGAGATGCTAGCAGCCCCCAGGCTGCTGGCAGACTCGGAGGGTGGATGCCCAAGAGATGCTAGCAGCCCCCAGGCTGCTGGCAGACTCGGAGGGTGGATGCCCAAGAGATGCTAGCAGCCCCCAGGCTGCTGGCAGACTCGGAGGGTGGATGCCCAAGAGATGCTAGCAGCCCCCAGGCTGCTGGCAGACTCGGAGGGTGGATGCCCAAGAGATGCTAGCAGCCCCCAGGCTGCTGGCAGACTCGGAGGGTGGATGCCCAAGAGATGCTAGCAGCCCCCAGGCTGCTGGCAGACTCGGAGGGTGGATGCCCAAGAGATGCTAGCAGCCCCCAGGCTGCTGGCAGACTCGGAGGGTGGATGCCCAAGAGATGCTAGCAGCCCCCAGGCTGCTGGCAGACTCGGAGGGTGGATGCCCAAGAGATGCTAGCAGCCCCCAGGCTGCTGGCAGACTCGGAGGGTGGATGCCCAAGAGATGCTAGCAGCCCCCAGGCTGCTGGCAGACTCGGAGGGTGGATGCCCAAGAGATGCTAGCAGCCCCCAGGCTGCTGGCAGACTCGGAGGGTGGATGCCCAAGAGATGCTAGCAGCCCCCAGGCTGCTGGCAGACTCGGAGGGTGGATGCCCAAGAGATGCTAGCAGCCCCCAGGCTGCTGGCAGACTCGGAGGGTGGATGCCCAAGAGATGCTAGCAGCCCCCAGGCTGCTGGCAGACTCGGAGGGTGGATGCCCAAGAGATGCTAGCAGCCCCCAGGCTGCTGGCAGACTCGGAGGGTGGATGCCCAAGAGATGCTAGCAGCCCCCAGGCTGCTGGCAGACTCGGAGGGTGGATGCCCAAGAGATGCTAGCAGCCCCCAGGCTGCTGGCAGACTCGGAGGGTGGATGCCCAAGAGATGCTAGCAGCCCCCAGGCTGCTGGCAGACTCGGAGGGTGGATGCCCAAGAGATGCTAGCAGCCCCCAGGCTGCTGGCAGACTCGGAGGGTGGATGCCCAAGAGATGCTAGCAGCCCCCAGGCTGCTGGCAGACTCGGAGGGTGGATGCCCAAGAGATGCTAGCAGCCCCCAGGCTGCTGGCAGACTCGGAGGGTGGATGCCCAAGAGATGCTAGCAGCCCCCAGGCTGCTGGCAGACTCGGAGGGTGGATGCCCAAGAGATGCTAGCAGCCCCCAGGCTGCTGGCAGACTCGGAGGGTGGATGCCCAAGAGATGCTAGCAGCCCCCAGGCTGCTGGCAGACTCGGAGGGTGGATGCCCAAGAGATGCTAGCAGCCCCCAGGCTGCTGGCAGACTCGGAGGGTGGATGCCCAAGAGATGCTAGCAGCCCCCAGGCTGCTGGCAGACTCGGAGGGTGGATGCCCAAGAGATGCTAGCAGCCCCCAGGCTGCTGGCAGACTCGGAGGGTGGATGCCCAAGAGATGCTAGCAGCCCCCAGGCTGCTGGCAGACTCGGAGGGTGGATGCCCAAGAGATGCTAGCAGCCCCCAGGCTGCTGGCAGACTCGGAGGGTGGATGCCCAAGAGATGCTAGCAGCCCCCAGGCTGCTGGCAGACTCGGAGGGTGGATGCCCAAGAGATGCTAGCAGCCCCCAGGCTGCTGGCAGACTCGGAGGGTGGATGCCCAAGAGATGCTAGCAGCCCCCAGGCTGCTGGCAGACTCGGAGGGTGGATGCCCAAGAGATGCTAGCAGCCCCCAGGCTGCTGGCAGACTCGGAGGGTGGATGCCCAAGAGATGCTAGCAGCCCCCAGGCTGCTGGCAGACTCGGAGGGTGGATGCCCAAGAGATGCTAGCAGCCCCCAGGCTGCTGGCAGACTCGGAGGGTGGATGCCCAAGAGATGCTAGCAGCCCCCAGGCTGCTGGCAGACTCGGAGGGTGGATGCCCAAGAGATGCTAGCAGCCCCCAGGCTGCTGGCAGACTCGGAGGGTGGATGCCCAAGAGATGCTAGCAGCCCCCAGGCTGCTGGCAGACTCGGAGGGTGGATGCCCAAGAGATGCTAGCAGCCCCCAGGCTGCTGGCAGACTCGGAGGGTGGATGCCCAAGAGATGCTAGCAGCCCCCAGGCTGCTGGCAGACTCGGAGGGTGGATGCCCAAGAGATGCTAGCAGCCCCCAGGCTGCTGGCAGACTCGGAGGGTGGATGCCCAAGAGATGCTAGCAGCCCCCAGGCTGCTGGCAGACTCGGAGGGTGGATGCCCAAGAGATGCTAGCAGCCCCCAGGCTGCTGGCAGACTCGGAGGGTGGATGCCCAAGAGATGCTAGCAGCCCCCAGGCTGCTGGCAGACTCGGAGGGTGGATGCCCAAGAGATGCTAGCAGCCCCCAGGCTGCTGGCAGACTCGGAGGGTGGATGCCCAAGAGATGCTAGCAGCCCCCAGGCTGCTGGCAGACTCGGAGGGTGGATGCCCAAGAGATGCTAGCAGCCCCCAGGCTGCTGGCAGACTCGGAGGGTGGATGCCCAAGAGATGCTAGCAGCCCCCAGGCTGCTGGCAGACTCGGAGGGTGGATGCCCAAGAGATGCTAGCAGCCCCCAGGCTGCTGGCAGACTCGGAGGG
The DNA here is from genome assembly GCA_037951105.1 of Echinarachnius parma. Taxonomy (NCBI): domain Eukaryota; kingdom Metazoa; phylum Echinodermata; class Echinoidea; order Clypeasteroida; family Echinarachniidae; genus Echinarachnius; species Echinarachnius parma. The sequence continues at coordinate 4,393 of JBAMJV010012671.1, forward strand.
TGGATGCCCAAGAGATGCTAGCAGCCCCCAGGCTGCTGGCAGACTCGGAGGGTGGATGCCCAAGAGATGCTAGCAGCCCCCAGGCTGCTGGCAGACTCGGAGGGTGGATGCCCAAGAGATGCTAGCAGCCCCCAGGCTGCTGGCAGACTCGGAGGGTGGATGCCCAAGAGATGCTAGCAGCCCCCAGGCTGCTGGCAGACTCGGAGGGTGGATGCCCAAGAGATGCTAGCAGCCCCCAGGCTGCTGGCAGACTCGGAGGGTGGATGCCCAAGAGATGCTAGCAGCCCCCAGGCTGCTGGCAGACTCGGAGGGTGGATGCCCAAGAGATGCTAGCAGCCCCCAGGCTGCTGGCAGACTCGGAGGGTGGATGCCCAAGAGATGCTAGCAGCCCCCAGGCTGCTGGCAGACTCGGAGGGTGGATGCCCAAGAGATGCTAGCAGCCCCCAGGCTGCTGGCAGACTCGGAGGGTGGATGCCCAAGAGATGCTAGCAGCCCCCAGGCTGCTGGCAGACTCGGAGGGTGGATGCCCAAGAGATGCTAGCAGCCCCCAGGCTGCTGGCAGACTCGGAGGGTGGATGCCCAAGAGATGCTAGCAGCCCCCAGGCTGCTGGCAGACTCGGAGGGTGGATGCCCAAGAGATGCTAGCAGCCCCCAGGCTGCTGGCAGACTCGGAGGGTGGATGCCCAAGAGATGCTAGCAGCCCCCAGGCTGCTGGCAGACTCGGAGGGTGGATGCCCAAGAGATGCTAGCAGCCCCCAGGCTGCTGGCAGACTCGGAGGGTGGATGCCCAAGAGATGCTAGCAGCCCCCAGGCTGCTGGCAGACTCGGAGGGTGGATGCCCAAGAGATGCTAGCAGCCCCCAGGCTGCTGGCAGACTCGGAGGGTGGATGCCCAAGAGATGCTAGCAGCCCCCAGGCTGCTGGCAGACTCGGAGGGTGGATGCCCAAGAGATGCTAGCAGCCCCCAGGCTGCTGGCAGACTCGGAGGGTGGATGCCCAAGAGATGCTAGCAGCCCCCAGGCTGCTGGCAGACTCGGAGGGTGGATGCCCAAGAGATGCTAGCAGCCCCCAGGCTGCTGGCAGACTCGGAGGGTGGATGCCCAAGAGATGCTAGCAGCCCCCAGGCTGCTGGCAGACTCGGAGGGTGGATGCCCAAGAGATGCTAGCAGCCCCCAGGCTGCTGGCAGACTCGGAGGGTGGATGCCCAAGAGATGCTAGCAGCCCCCAGGCTGCTGGCAGACTCGGAGGGTGGATGCCCAAGAGATGCTAGCAGCCCCCAGGCTGCTGGCAGACTCGGAGGGTGGATGCCCAAGAGATGCTAGCAGCCCCCAGGCTGCTGGCAGACTCGGAGGGTGGATGCCCAAGAGATGCTAGCAGCCCCCAGGCTGCTGGCAGACTCGGAGGGTGGATGCCCAAGAGATGCTAGCAGCCCCCAGGCTGCTGGCAGACTCGGAGGGTGGATGCCCAAGAGATGCTAGCAGCCCCCAGGCTGCTGGCAGACTCGGAGGGTGGATGCCCAAGAGATGCTAGCAGCCCCCAGGCTGCTGGCAGACTCGGAGGGTGGATGCCCAAGAGATGCTAGCAGCCCCCAGGCTGCTGGCAGACTCGGAGGGTGGATGCCCAAGAGATGCTAGCAGCCCCCAGGCTGCTGGCAGACTCGGAGGGTGGATGCCCAAGAGATGCTAGCAGCCCCCAGGCTGCTGGCAGACTCGGAGGGTGGATGCCCAAGAGATGCTAGCAGCCCCCAGGCTGCTGGCAGACTCGGAGGGTGGATGCCCAAGAGATGCTAGCAGCCCCCAGGCTGCTGGCAGACTCGGAGGGTGGATGCCCAAGAGATGCTAGCAGCCCCCAGGCTGCTGGCAGACTCGGAGGGTGGATGCCCAAGAGATGCTAGCAGCCCCCAGGCTGCTGGCAGACTCGGAGGGTGGATGCCCAAGAGATGCTAGCAGCCCCCAGGCTGCTGGCAGACTCGGAGGGTGGATGCCCAAGAGATGCTAGCAGCCCCCAGGCTGCTGGCAGACTCGGAGGGTGGATGCCCAAGAGATGCTAGCAGCCCCCAGGCTGCTGGCAGACTCGGAGGGTGGATGCCCAAGAGATGCTAGCAGCCCCCAGGCTGCTGGCAGACTCGGAGGGTGGATGCCCAAGAGATGCTAGCAGCCCCCAGGCTGCTGGCAGACTCGGAGGGTGGATGCCCAAGAGATGCTAGCAGCCCCCAGGCTGCTGGCAGACTCGGAGGGTGGATGCCCAAGAGATGCTAGCAGCCCCCAGGCTGCTGGCAGACTCGGAGGGTGGATGCCCAAGAGATGCTAGCAGCCCCCAGGCTGCTGGCAGACTCGGAGGGTGGATGCCCAAGAGATGCTAGCAGCCCCCAGGCTGCTGGCAGACTCGGAGGGTGGATGCCCAAGAGATGCTAGCAGCCCCCAGGCTGCTGGCAGACTCGGAGGGTGGATGCCCAAGAGATGCTAGCAGCCCCCAGGCTGCTGGCAGACTCGGAGGGTGGATGCCCAAGAGATGCTAGCAGCCCCCAGGCTGCTGGCAGACTCGGAGGGTGGATGCCCAAGAGATGCTAGCAGCCCCCAGGCTGCTGGCAGACTCGGAGGGTGGATGCCCAAGAGATGCTAGCAGCCCCCAGGCTGCTGGCAGACTCGGAGGGTGGATGCCCAAGAGATGCTAGCAGCCCCCAGGCTGCTGGCAGACTCGGAGGGTGGATGCCCAAGAGATGCTAGCAGCCCCCAGGCTGCTGGCAGACTCGGAGGGTGGATGCCCAAGAGATGCTAGCAGCCCCCAGGCTGCTGGCAGACTCGGAGGGTGGATGCCCAAGAGATGCTAGCAGCCCCCAGGCTGCTGGCAGACTCGGAGGGTGGATGCCCAAGAGATGCTAGCAGCCCCCAGGCTGCTGGCAGACTCGGAGGGTGGATGCCCAAGAGATGCTAGCAGCCCCCAGGCTGCTGGCAGACTCGGAGGGTGGATGCCCAAGAGATGCTAGCAGCCCCCAGGCTGCTGGCAGACTCGGAGGGTGGATGCCCAAGAGATGCTAGCAGCCCCCAGGCTGCTGGCAGACTCGGAGGGTGGATGCCCAAGAGATGCTAGCAGCCCCCAGGCTGCTGGCAGACTCGGAGGGTGGATGCCCAAGAGATGCTAGCAGCCCCCAGGCTGCTGGCAGACTCGGAGGGTGGATGCCCAAGAGATGCTAGCAGCCCCCAGGCTGCTGGCAGACTCGGAGGGTGGATGCCCAAGAGATGCTAGCAGCCCCCAGGCTGCTGGCAGACTCGGAGGGTGGATGCCCAAGAGATGCTAGCAGCCCCCAGGCTGCTGGCAGACTCGGAGGGTGGATGCCCAAGAGATGCTAGCAGCCCCCAGGCTGCTGGCAGACTCGGAGGGTGGATGCCCAAGAGATGCTAGCAGCCCCCAGGCTGCTGGCAGACTCGGAGGGTGGATGCCCAAGAGATGCTAGCAGCCCCCAGGCTGCTGGCAGACTCGGAGGGTGGATGCCCAAGAGATGCTAGCAGCCCCCAGGCTGCTGGCAGACTCGGAGGGTGGATGCCCAAGAGATGCTAGCAGCCCCCAGGCTGCTGGCAGACTCGGAGGGTGGATGCCCAAGAGATGCTAGCAGCCCCCAGGCTGCTGGCAGACTCGGAGGGTGGATGCCCAAGAGATGCTAGCAGCCCCCAGGCTGCTGGCAGACTCGGAGGGTGGATGCCCAAGAGATGCTAGCAGCCCCCAGGCTGCTGGCAGACTCGGAGGGTGGATGCCCAAGAGATGCTAGCAGCCCCCAGGCTGCTGGCAGACTCGGAGGGTGGATGCCCAAGAGATGCTAGCAGCCCCCAGGCTGCTGGCAGACTCGGAGGGTGGATGCCCAAGAGATGCTAGCAGCCCCCAGGCTGCTGGCAGACTCGGAGGGTGGATGCCCAAGAGATGCTAGCAGCCCCCAGGCTGCTGGCAGACTCGGAGGGTGGATGCCCAAGAGATGCTAGCAGCCCCCAGGCTGCTGGCAGACTCGGAGGGTGGATGCCCAAGAGATGCTAGCAGCCCCCAGGCTGCTGGCAGACTCGGAGGGTGGATGCCCAAGAGATGCTAGCAGCCCCCAGGCTGCTGGCAGACTCGGAGGGTGGATGCCCAAGAGATGCTAGCAGCCCCCAGGCTGCTGGCAGACTCGGAGGGTGGATGCCCAAGAGATGCTAGCAGCCCCCAGGCTGCTGGCAGACTCGGAGGGTGGATGCCCAAGAGATGCTAGCAGCCCCCAGGCTGCTGGCAGACTCGGAGGGTGGATGCCCAAGAGATGCTAGCAGCCCCCAGGCTGCTGGCAGACTCGGAGGGTGGATGCCCAAGAGATGCTAGCAGCCCCCAGGCTGCTGGCAGACTCGGAGGGTGGATGCCCAAGAGATGCTAGCAGCCCCCAGGCTGCTGGCAGACTCGGAGGGTGGATGCCCAAGAGATGCTAGCAGCCCCCAGGCTGCTGGCAGACTCGGAGGGTGGATGCCCAAGAGATGCTAGCAGCCCCCAGGCTGCTGGCAGACTCGGAGGGTGGATGCCCAAGAGATGCTAGCAGCCCCCAGGCTGCTGGCAGACTCGGAGGGTGGATGCCCAAGAGATGCTAGCAGCCCCCAGGCTGCTGGCAGACTCGGAGGGTGGATGCCCAAGAGATGCTAGCAGCCCCCAGGCTGCTGGCAGACTCGGAGGGTGGATGCCCAAGAGATGCTAGCAGCCCCCAGGCTGCTGGCAGACTCGGAGGGTGGATGCCCAAGAGATGCTAGCAGCCCCCAGGCTGCTGGCAGACTCGGAGGGTGGATGCCCAAGAGATGCTAGCAGCCCCCAGGCTGCTGGCAGACTCGGAGGGTGGATGCCCAAGAGATGCTAGCAGCCCCCAGGCTGCTGGCAGACTCGGAGGGTGGATGCCCAAGAGATGCTAGCAGCCCCCAGGCTGCTGGCAGACTCGGAGGGTGGATGCCCAAGAGATGCTAGCAGCCCCCAGGCTGCTGGCAGACTCGGAGGGTGGATGCCCAAGAGATGCTAGCAGCCCCCAGGCTGCTGGCAGACTCGGAGGGTGGATGCCCAAGAGATGCTAGCAGCCCCCAGGCTGCTGGCAGACTCGGAGGGTGGATGCCCAAGAGATGCTAGCAGCCCCCAGGCTGCTGGCAGACTCGGAGGGTGGATGCCCAAGAGATGCTAGCAGCCCCCAGGCTGCTGGCAGACTCGGAGGGTGGATGCCCAAGAGATGCTAGCAGCCCCCAGGCTGCTGGCAGACTCGGAGGGTGGATGCCCAAGAGATGCTAGCAGCCCCCAGGCTGCTGGCAGACTCGGAGGGTGGATGCCCAAGAGATGCTAGCAGCCCCCAGGCTGCTGGCAGACTCGGAGGGTGGATGCCCAAGAGATGCTAGCAGCCCCCAGGCTGCTGGCAGACTCGGAGGGTGGATGCCCAAGAGATGCTAGCAGCCCCCAGGCTGCTGGCAGACTCGGAGGGTGGATGCCCAAGAGATGCTAGCAGCCCCCAGGCTGCTGGCAGACTCGGAGGGTGGATGCCCAAGAGATGCTAGCAGCCCCCAGGCTGCTGGCAGACTCGGAGGGTGGATGCCCAAGAGATGCTAGCAGCCCCCAGGCTGCTGGCAGACTCGGAGGGTGGATGCCCAAGAGATGCTAGCAGCCCCCAGGCTGCTGGCAGACTCGGAGGGTGGATGCCCAAGAGATGCTAGCAGCCCCCAGGCTGCTGGCAGACTCGGAGGGTGGATGCCCAAGAGATGCTAGCAGCCCCCAGGCTGCTGGCAGACTCGGAGGGTGGATGCCCAAGAGATGCTAGCAGCCCCCAGGCTGCTGGCAGACTCGGAGGGTGGATGCCCAAGAGGCTTTTGCTTAAAAAATAAAACTTGTCCTTGTCCTTGTCCTTGTCCTTGTCCTTGTCCTTGTCCTTGTCCTTGTCCTTGTCCTTGTCCTTGTCCTTGTCCTTGTCCTTGTCCTTGTCCTTGTCCTTGTCCTTGTCCTTGTCCTTGTCCTTGTCCTTGTCCTTGTCCTTGTCCTTGTCCTTGTCCTTGTCCTTGTCCTTGTCCTTGTCCTTGTCCTTGTCCTTGTCCTTGTCCTTGTGACCGCGTGAACTCTCAGGAACAATGACGCTAATTGGAAAGAAAGGTTAGCATACAACAATACTTTGAATCAAATAAATACACATGTTGAGAATCTGACCCAAACGGGATTTGAACTCGGATCGCCTGCGTTGAAACCCATCACTCTCCCCCACTTTGCCACAGCAAGCTGGCGACAAAAATACATTCCATTGCCCACCAAATTATCAATAATGGCATTATATGATCGGTCGTGCATTTCAGAGTAAAAGTTCCAAATTTGACAGTCTTGTATCGACAACAACATTGTAGAGAAATGTTTATATCGACTCACTGCGGAAACGCCCATGTGAGCAATATCGGCCATATCCAAGATTAGTTCCAATGTATGAAGGCGATTATTCAACAACTTCTATTTTCTGAAACATATATAACAATAGTCAAATAATTAAGCACATGATGTTTGTATGTTGGCAGTGGTGTATATCTAGCGGACATACACTGGGGACACACCCAACAATACATTGACAATATGAATTTTAAAAATCCGATAATCAAAGGAGTGGCGAGGCGTGGGGGCACATCCCCCCTCCCGAAATAAAAATAATATGATAACTATAATAATCATTATACATGTACGTATCAAATTATTCGAGGGGGGGGGGGGGTATTATACCTAACCTGTAAAATTAATGAAATGCATGTATATGTATACAAAGTGTGTCCCCAATATTGTGTGAGTGTGGTAAACCAGACCAGGAAAATTAGTCCTGTAATGTTTCCGTCATAGTTTTCAAATTAAAAAAGTATCCAGCAGTTCAAAAACAAAACATACAATTTCGGAACCAAAACAAAAGCAAATCATTTGTTAAAGTGATTCAAATACAAAATAAATACATATTTTAAATCGGAATATTCAAACAGCAAAGGTTGATTGCATGTCTACTTTCGAATCCGCTTTCATGGTTATCGTAATGAAAAAGAAACTAATCAAATCGTACAATTGATTGTATTTAAAATTGGTTTTATTGATGCATTGGTACAATGTCATCACTTTTAGATTACTTATTATACAAATAATAATTCTATCTACAATATCTCATAATTATGATATATTTTGGTTTGTTACTTCCCAACCGGCTGCATCTAGCCTACATAGAAAACATTTATCGTTACATAGCACTTTCATTTCCATATTTCATCTGCACCCAACATTAAATTTCATTCTATTTATGCCTAGTTATGTAGCATAATGTGTTAAATTATTTCTTTCGGGGACCAACAAAATCTCAGACCGGCAATGTTTAAAATGTTGGTCTCGCACATAATCTCTAATAATATGTTAGTTCATGGAATTCCGATTATTTTTTTTTTCTCAAAGTATTACTAATGCAATTGTAATGTTTTATGGGAAAGTAAATGTCTTTAGCATTATTATTTTGAATGTCATGAGATTATGTTAACAATAAATGAATAAATCAAATCAAATCAACCAAGGTATTCACATAATAAATTCAAACATAGGGAAACTGACTAGAAATGTTTTGATATAATGATAATAATAGGTTGCTCTTCCGCAGGTTTTCTCAACGCGCTTTACATTTTATATAAATATTATAAAAGAAAATTAGGACACACAAAAATGTGATTTAACAACTAAGCTATAGCGCTTGTGATTGATGTGCGTCACAGTTCCTAATTAGCTAACTAGGATTTTGTGCGAGGAATCACAACAGTAATGCATCTCTTTTCAGATCAAAGAAAGGGTATTCTCAGGTTTGATTCCATTAACGGATGCCAAATTGAATTTGCTAACTTTCTTTTCAGTTTATGATATTCATTCCTGGTCAGAGCTGACTGTAATTATGTTTTAATTTACTTAATTAAAAAAGCTGCATCAATTCGGTGATTCCTCGCACATGCCACCAAGCTGATTTTATTACCATTCAACAATTACACCGTAGTATGAAACTTATTTGGTCTAATAGGTGTAACTTTGGATCACATGAGACCTGTTACTTTTGTCATATTTACAAGAGTATCGATCGTATCTTTTTTAATCAATAATAACAGCCTTTACAAACAGGGTCCGAAATCAAGCAACGACATTGTATTGACGATATTAAAATGCTATTTATTCCGTGAGCACCTATTTTAGGAAGCTGGCTAGCACCACCCGAAAGGAGTTGAGAAACTGCAAATGAAGCTCGGAGGGGCATAAAGTGGGCGTGTGCTTTTTTCACGCTTTTATCAAAAAGTGCACATTTAAAGTTGGACAGCTTACTTATTTCTTGAAAAGAGACTTATGAACAATACCAGTGGCATGTCACAGCTGGATCGTCCGCAGATTCAGGTATTGTAATACCCCCGTCACATATAGCTACGCTCTCGCGCCGCTCCTAATCCCCATAATCCCCATTCATAAATTTGGCAGTGGGAGGCGAAGCATTGTCCGAACGACGATTAAATGACGAATGAATGGGAGGATTATCGCACATAGGTGAAAGGATATCCTCTCATGCATGGACATACAATGGCTCCCTAAACAAAAGAGCAGAACGCCAAAGACTCACGACCACTGTCGACATGTCCAAAGCTTAAAAAGCGGTCGTGGGTCGGTCGTGGGTCTTTTGCCGACCTAGTCTTTTGTTCAGCGAGCTATTGTCTGTGCATTCATGGAAGGATATCTATTGACACATGTGAGATAATCTTCCCATTCAGATCCTCATTGGACAAAAGACATTTTGCAGATACATTCCAGTGATTGTGATCAGCTATTGTCTAGATCGTGGCTAGAGCGTGGCTCTAGTCTGACGGCACACTAACATAGTATTCATGGAAACACTCCCTTATCAATACAAGTTTAATGGACAAAATACACAGGCGGTTGAGTAGGCCAGTAGCCAGGCATGCCACGGGGTGCGTTGGGTGTGTACGCCCCCCTACTTAAAGAAAGGTCCACTTTTCTACCGGCGGGTCTCGGCCAACTAAATCAGCGGTCTCCCCCTCTCTCCCCCCCCCCCCCCCCCCCCCCCCCCTCCGGCTTGCACAACTCAAATCAGTGGTCTTGGTCTCGGCAACGATCGATCTCGGGCCCGTTTTTTCAAATTACGCACCCCCCCCCCCCCCCCCCCCACCCCAAAAAAATACTGGCTACGGGCCTGCTTTTAGTTAGCCCAATGAGTTACAAAGGATGGGTCTCTTTTCTTCATAACGTTTATTCAACAGTGTTTAACCGCATGGAGACTCATCAATTCCTTAATTCCTTAATTCAAGCAATGACAATGGATGTTGTTGAAAGTTCTTCCCAGGTTTCACTGGTAGCCCCTAATTTCTATAGTCGTATAGGAGGCGGGGTCTGAGGGGTTTGCAGCCCCCCTGCAGTTTTGAAAGCGGCCATATTCGGGCTAAAAGCACCCGACGTTCGGACAAAATCATGTGATATTCGCCTTATTCGGTCAAAAACTCATATAATTTCGGGAAAAATCATATCGTATTCGGGAAACTCATATAGGCCTATCATATTCGGGAAAAGCATGTGAATTCGGCAAGATCATGTCATATTCGGGAAAACTTTTTAAAAGTATGACATTTTTTAGACAGTCGATTTGTGGTAATCTTTTTTGTCGGCTTGTCAGGTGAAAATTGGAATTATGGCAAAAGACCTCATCAGCCCCTAGACAAATTGTGTTCCTACACCCATGCTAATGTGTATTCATTATGGTGGATATATACATTACATAATAAAGACAAGCAATGGGAAAATGATGATTAAATCTATGGCAATAATTATCACATTTCTGCTTTGGCAATTACAAGGACTATGACTTAAGAAGTTGTGCGAAATTTAAGGGGCCTTGCAAAGTTAAAACAAAATTAAACCATCAAAATAAAATTTGGAAGTGGGTGGGTGGGTCTAGGGCCATTTTGGATAAAACAAATAAAGAAAGAAATTAGAAAACCCCAAATAAAGATTTAGTGTAAACAAAATGCACTAAAATGACTTTTAAAAAGTCATTATATAATTAGAGTATTCGTCGGAGATGGATTTCCAAAAAAAAGAAAGAAGTTTGGATAGGGGGTGGGTGGGTGGGGTGAGCTCTAGGGGTCCAGTAGGTCTTTGGTAGCTCCAAGGCTATGTATTTTGTTGTTTTAGTCTGCTCAGTCAGGGTTTTGTTTAGCTCCAAAGAAAATGATTAGGCCCTATTTGCTTGTAGGACCCCCATTTCTGAGTTCGTGCGGCACACCCCCGTCAAAAAAGACTGCCCCCCCCCCCCCCCGCCTCCGGGAATTATGGCCCCAATAATGAAGACAAACATGAGGACAAAATGAGCCCGACACCCCGCCACCCCCCCCCCCCCCCCCCCCTCTAATCTGTTCGACCACGCTACGCCACCATGGGCGTAGATCTGTAATTGATACCCATTCATTAGGGGAGGATGATCTATTCATTCATCACCCCCCCCCCCCTGATGAATAGGTATTACGTAAGTATATATATATGCCCACATGTAGGCTACGCCACTGTCACTACTGACGTCAACAAAATCCGTAAAAAATACAGAATCGTTAGTAGTCTTGTTTGCAGTCGGATTTGGGATTGACGTCAACAAATACAGAACGACCGTAGTTTTTTCTTGAAGATGTCTTGAGTGAGACCGGCCATGTCTGGTTCTAATTTTTTTCCATTTCTACTCATGCCTTGCCTAATAAATTGCACTTCATGGCCGTCATAGCACCAAGCAACGAACAATACGCGCGCATCAGCTGTGTGCATGCAGCTAGCTGATATTGTATTTCTGTGTAGCTGTGTACGTGTAACGCCCTCTTCGTTTGTACGTGAATAACTGCCATAAGTTTGTTCATCATGGGTGCCGAAGAAGCTCTGGTAAATATCTGCTTTTCTCTTTTACAGCTTATTTTGTATGTGTGTTGCGCAAAGTGAATGATTTTGTCACTAATATGGCTAGCTTTTAAATTTACAATGAAAATGTGAAGTTGAATGAGATGATCGGAATTTGGTATTACATGGTCTAGTTTCGCGTTTTCCACTCGACTGCCGCGGCTGACCCCGCGTACCATGACTCGTACGACTCGTACCCCCTGACCTCGGGCACCCTCGCCCGGGCCTCGACCGATGGCTGGCTAGACAGTGAGCTCCGCAGACATGGCAGACCGCACCCAATTCCACCCCAGCCCCATGGCGAAGCAGAACCATTTACATTGTAGATGTGGTACAAATCACTAACATCGGTATACATACTGCATTTCAATTAGGCTGGTACCGTAGTTGCTAGAGAACCCGGCTGGGGGCACACACACAACACTACATTGTAATGCTGCGCTATACGGGAACAATGTGGGACAGTACAAAAAAAAGTTTGTCAAAATTTCACACAAAATTCTTATCTTAAATTCAACAAAATCAATCATGACTGGCCCTAAAAATGATACAAGTGTTATATGAACTTACCAAAATGGTCCAAATTATTCTTCAAATGTCGAAAAAAATGGAAAATCTGCAGTTTTGGAAAATAAAAAGACTGAGAAAATCTCAGTCGTGATCCCTCTCGAAAGTGTTGCTGCTATCTGGATGACTGTCATGTATTTCCCGCAAGCTTCCCACACCACACGTGTTACCGTATCCGAATTCTGACACAGCGTATCCGAATTCTGATACGGCGTATCCGAAATCGGATACGGCGGGCATGCTTGCAGATCGCGAGTTGGCTTGTTTTGGACAATAATAAGCGGCCTCCGCATGTTGCGGGCGGGCTTTCTTTGTTTACGATGGGACATCGAGCAGGAAGAGAAAGAAATGGAACTTATATGACGATTTTTGTAAGTATGACTTATCATTTTGAAAATGAAATTTTGTACAATAAATCATAAAATCAGCTTCAATCTAGGTATGCAATTTTTTACTTTAGATATGCTGTTCTTTTCTCTCTGTTTCTAGTTCAAATTGTGTCCCGTAGATTTTTACCACTGTGAGCAGTAAATGGTCCTATCAGGACCATTTACAATACATTGTAGATGTGGGGGCACACAGGTTAATTACAATAGCGTTGTGCGGAGATCAACTTCTTCCGCCCGCTGCACTATCCAACGGAAACAAATTTTTTTGTCGGCTGATTTCTCCCTCAATTTACCAGCAAATGCAAACAAACTTTCGTTTATTTGATCCACAATTCATATACTTTGATAATAATTACCGACTTTGTTGTTTTGAAGACTGCAAAATGTATAAATAAAATTATTTCCCGTCCGTTTTTCTTACCGATGCGTCCTAAAACACAGCGTTCAACCGTTGAACGCAACAGTGTACGAATGGCCGGTATTATTATCTCCAGCGGATTAGCATATATTGCGTGTAAATGGTTCACCTGAGTGAACCATTTACTTTGTAGATGTGGCCGGGGGGAGAACCACTCCTAGGACGATGTGTACACGGTTCAATTAGACTCGGTATGCCGGCACAGAACATTTTACCATCAACCACATCTCAAAAACCAATGAGTCAATTTTCATAAGAATTTGGTGAGTTATCCACCATAAAAAAATGAAATAGATATATTTTTCATTTTCTTACCTAACTTTGCAGATTTTTGTAGATCGCTTGCCAAAAAACCGCTTAAAATTTGGCGTCTTGTTGTCCATGGTGAACCTAGAGAATCCGAGGCAGGAATATTCGATGGTCCGTTTACCTGCATCACTTTACACGTGAAAATGGCATTGGCCTGGCCCTGGTCTTGACTCAAAGATTTTCTCTTGATTTTTTAATGTTATGTATGACTGTTTTGGAATGCATGACTAAAGTAAAAGAACCGATGCGCTAAACAAATTGCATATACAGCATAGCCATAGTCACTGACTGAGCATCGGTTCTTTTACTCATGCATGCCAAGTCGTGGGCATGTCTTGGTAGAGAAATAGAGAATGCCGACTGTTTCATGGTAGATTATGTTGAAAAGCTCAAAGCTCTGAGTGGAACATCACGGATCACCCGATGTCTGAATTGTGCTTGATCCTAGGTTGCAAAAGGGGAAGCCAAAGACAGCGTGACTAGATCATAAATAGTAGGTAATGATGGTAACAAAAAGGGGGCTTCAGTCTTGGAAGACTCGTGGGGTTTGGCCTTGGGCATTTGCTTGGAATTGAGGAGGGAAATTGGAAAGAAGTATACTATAAGTTAAAGGGATCTAGTAACTTTGTTGACATGTGCAAAAAGTGATGAATGGTTGATGCAATGTATATTGTTGTTATCTCATATGTCCACAGGGTATTGTGTGAAAATTTCAAGTCAAATGGACATTGCATGGCCAAGTTATGAGCAAAAATGCAAAGTGATATAAACTAACTCACTGCACTCACTTTGTACACAGTAAGAAAAACTCTGGGGCAGTTTTTCTTATCTGAATACTTTGATCGTACATATCTTTGTAACGAAAGGGAAATTTGAAAAAAACAAAACCTGTCCCATGATTTTATTGTTAATACGAATACAACAAGCTATGAGGGAACCGCTAGGACAATGTTACTAAGTCCCTTTAAAGGGACTTAGTAACATTGTCCAAATCCTCAAAATCGAAGTCAAGGAAATAATCTTGATAATGATATCAAAGGTGTAAGTTAGATCTAACCAAGAGTGATCCTGGATGAGAATGACAAGACAGTAGAAATGCATTATGAAATGCAAACAAAAGGGCATTCTCTTCAAAAACGTGCCCACAACTTAGTAATATGCATGACTAAAAGAACCAATGTTCTATGCAATTTTGTATAACACATCGGTTCCTTTAGTCGTGCATGCTAGGTCGTGGGCACATCTTTGAAGAGAATGCCAACAAAAGAAAATTTGTGAAATCTGGAAGTAATATTAAAAGAACCTATTTAATTAAAACTTGAAACATGTTAAAATTGGAAAAAAAGGAAGTACAGTAAAAAGAAGAGGAGAATGGAACATGAAGTGAGCTTGTAATTGTGTTGGGAATCATCATAGTTGTTAAACATTTTTTTAAGGATAAGAAGATCGACTGAGTATGAGAGACGAACATAACTTGTAATGAGATACGGCACAAAGAATTACTGTATGAAAATGACTGCATGTTGCATGCTAACTGTGATCAGCGCTGTGCGTAGCACAGCGCTGGGATGCGACGTCGCTCGAAATCTTGCAGGTACATTTTCGTAGATGTGCGACGACGTAAAAAATCGCCTTTACTTACAAAATTATTTGAATTTGTTTCGCTCCGAAGTACCTTTAGTTATTGAACTTATTGGACATTAGAAGGATAACTTACCTCAAATCGATGCAATGATGACGTCACCTCAAAACTCGTCGGCAATGCATGCTGGATAGGAGGTATTCGATATTCCGCGTGTATTAAGTGGCGATCGGTCAAAGACAAAGCCGGATTCTAACAAGGACTACCGTAATAAATCATTGATTTGTGGTAAGTTATCCTTCTTTTTTAGCAAATTATATGCAATGTCCGATAAGTTCAATAACTAGTACTTCGGAGCGAAACAAATTCAAATAATTTTGTAAGTAAAGGCGATTTTTTACGTCGTCGCACATCTACCTGCAAGATTTCGAGCGACGTCGCGTCACAGTTAGTTGCATGCATACTGCATGTTGTATGCATATTGCATGCATGTACTGAAACAATACGGTATGCTGCATTTCAGTCTTGTCTAATGTTTGTAAGAGATTCACAATCCTCCATCATTACATTTCAATTGCATGCTTTTGCCCTCTTACATCCACATTGTCCATGTAGTTAGTTACGGAAACCTTTGACACTGCCAGCATGTAAACTTGCATGAAAATAGAGACAACAACAAGGTTTCACTGTTACTTTTGCATGATCCAACCGGTCACATGAGATCACTGTAGGATAACTAAAATAACCTTAGTTTGTGTAAAACATTAAGAGTGACATGTGGTGGTGCGTGTACCTCTAGATCCTAACAAAATAAGTATCCACCTTGCACGTTTGATGAAAGTTTGCAGACATACGTTTGCAAAATTGAAATGTGTTTTATTTTTGATTCCATATCATTTGCCATTTTGCCAAAAATAAGCATTCTGTGCATCCCCTTGCTTTCTTAATTCTGATTTTCCCCCCAAAGTAATGTTATGTTTTTCTTTGTTTTTCTCTCTTTTCTCTTTGTGGCGGCTTTTGTTCATCAAACCAAATTCCTACCACTCACACCCTGGCTTCTTCCCCATGTGCTTTAAAAACAAAATCACATACAAACTCCATTGTGGCTTCAACGCTTGACACGTTCACCAAAATCTAATCTCAAAGAAGGTAAATATTATTTATACATTTGCTCTTTTTTTTCTTGCTTTTTGCTTTGAGCTTTTGGCATGTGCAAAGGTCATCCCATTTAACTGTACATATTTGATTCCTACCCACAGTGGAACCAACCTCTCTTAAAAAACAAAACTCTCTTAAAAAACAAGGTCATTTTCCTAGTTCCAGTTCAGCGAAAAAAATACACGGGGCGGTGGGCGAATTCACCCCCGAAATGTCCAAATTCGCCCCCGAAAAAAATTGTCTGTATGGATTGTGATAAAATGCTTATAAAATGATCACTTACAGCATTATAGCTTATTAGTAGCCCCTGAAATTCGAAAAAGAGCCCGGAAATTTGTAGCCCCCGAAAGTTGGAAAAGTAGCTCCCGAAAATGGAGCCCCCGAAATAAAAATATTAATTTTTTCGCTGTTCCAGTTATTTATAAATATTCTTTTGTTGTTTTCCCCTGATATATTAACACACTACCTGATAGATAACAAGGTAATTTTCATGCCACCCAATGGCCGCGTTATAAACCGGGAGGTTCCTGTGTACACATGCATGTAGTAGCTTGTACTCCAGTGAAAAGTCTAGCATTAAACTTTACACGTTTAACCCGTTTCGTTTTAAATTATGAAATCCCCATACATGTACTGTACCCTTTATTTACACCCCACTCAGTTCCTGTAGGCTAGGGGTTAACAAAATAGTATCTTCAAAGAAGGGAAATATTCTAGACCTAATTTGTCTTGATTTTATGTTGCTTGTTTAGGGTGCAAAGGTCAACCCATATTAGAGATGCACTGTAATTGACCCCCACCAATGCAGGAATTAATTTTAAATTTTAGGGAGCTACTTTTTCAATCTGATGGATATCCAGAAATTGTTCACATAATACCCTAGAGATGGTAGTTTTAGGGGCTACCTACTGATTTCAGGGGGCTATTTTGAAAATTAAGTGCCAAAATAGGCCTCGGCCCCCGTATATTTCCTACCCTGACCCCCACCCATCACCTTTTAAAAACACAATATTGTTAATTCTGATATTGTTGTTACCTCTTCCTATTTGTAGAGCATGCATTTGTTGTTACACTTTGTATTTGTTCTGTTCTTATCCTGAAGTTCAGGATGTTTGGTTAACTCTTAACGTGCCAGAGATTTGAATGCTCTATGGCATTTGTGTGTAAATATTGTAACTCGCAAAAATGCGAGCTTGATAGTCAAGGAGTTAATACTGTTGAGGATCATAATATTGAAGTACAGGTGCCACTAAACTAAACTATTTCAAATGTATGGCAAATGATTTGAGGGTTGTATAATCATAAACCCATACAGTACCCCACATCCTACCAGCCGCCTTTGATTTCTGTAATAAAAGAACAACAAAACAATCTAACTCAAGGAAGCTTGTACGTAGACATTTTAGAAGAAAGACACTTATTATTATCACCTGACGAAGTGTTGCAGCAGCGCACGAAACGTCGTGATCTTTTAGATTCCTTGTTGACCATACATTGCGAGACAAACGAATATCACTAGCGATATTATTTCCGATACTATATCCGCAATGAGTAATATATTTAGCATTACATTTATTATTATTCAGATAAGTTAGGAGCCTGCAATAATGAAATGTTTTTAGATCAAAATATTAAGCATCACTAGTACATATGTAAATGTGTATGTTGCATATTTAATTGCGCATTGAATTGAATTATGCTGGTAGTATGGTCTGGGCAAAGGAGTGTTCAAGAATATGTAGACAACCCAGTGTAAACAATGCAAGGATCAGCAATTAAACAAAAATGATATTGTGCATGGGTAATTGCATACACAATATGGAGTTGAATGTGTATACTGTAATATTCATATCTTTGTGGATCATGTGTAATTGGTCATGGAACCTCTATGACATAAATTGCTCTTCAAAAATTGCTGTGCTATGAATTTTTATTTCCCATTAAAACTTGTAACATTAACTCTAACACAATCCCTAATCCGTATCCTAACCAAAAGTCACTAGATAATGAAGCGTAGCGGTAATCCATCTTCAGTTGTAGCAGGAGCAAACTTAAATTGCCACCAAATTTCTCATCCTCTAGTTTTTCATCGTGGTTTGCTGTGCCAGTCCCTTTGTAGTCATTGATTGTTTATTTGATATTATAGATATATAATTTATCTTTGCATCAGAATTCTACAAAGTTATCATTTTCTATTTCCTCTGTAGTCTGATTAATGTGCTGATCGCTGTATGAAATGGGAGTCATCATTCATAAATTAAAATTCATTGCATTCAAGTTGTAAACAAATATAATTGTCCATATTTAAGAGAAAATATAATTATAATTACAAAAATGCTGAATCAGTTTGGTGATCCCTTGCATATATCCTTAATTTGATTTCTAACCCTTTGGGTTTGTGTCAGGTTTATGATAGCTTCTGACCACTGAACATAGTTTTAGGGGACGAACACAGCACGAGGACTTCCTAAGTTCCTATAGCTCAGCTGTTAAAGCATCGGTCTGGCAAGCCAGAAGTCTCTGGTTCGAATCCCGGAGATCTCCCCCTTTTTGCTTTGTTCTTTTTCATTTATATTATATATTTCTGATCAGTTTCCCTATATGTTTGAAATAGAAAATATAAATTGATATATTTTGTTTCCATTATAGTTTGGTGTGCCTGTCGTGGTTGGCATTGGGGTCATTGTCCTAACCATCGTCGTTGGACGCTACTTCCTGGGTGGAAAGAGCAAACCGAAGGGTCCCCCCAAGACGCTCATCGACGCAGATACAAAGATCCCTCTACCGCTAGTCGAGAGAGAGGTTTGTGAGGAATCATTTCACATATTCATATATTCATTTTTATGCCTCCGCCAACGAAGTGGCCGGAGGCATTATGTTTTCGGGTTGTCCGTCCGTCCGTACGTCCCGTTTTCGTTCTCGCGATAACTCAAGAACCGGTTGACGGATTAATTTCAAACGTGGTATGAGTGTACACATTTGGGTGGTTATGATTTGATTACATTTTAGGGTTCATGAGGTCAAAGGTCAAGGTCACAGGACTCAATATATGTGAAAAAATGCCTCTTTCTCGCGATATCTCAAGAACCGGTTGACTGATCAATTTCTAACTTGGTACGAGTGTACACATCTGGGTGGCAATGATCGGATTCGATTTAGGGGTCATCATGTCAAAGGTCAAGGTCACAGGACACATGGCTTGTAATGGCAAAATTTCAAGAACCGAATATCAGATGTCAATCAAACTTGGTACCTGAATGTATCATAAAGAGTCAACGTAGCCATAAAATATTGGGATCATGAGGTTGAGGTCAAGGTCACATGACTCTACATGCAAAAAAGCTTGTAATGGCAAAATCTCAAGAACTAAATGTCAGATTTTAATCTCACTTGGTTCTTGAATGTTTCGGGAGCCAATGTAGCCATCAAAGTTTGGGGTCATATGGTCAAGGTCACAGAACTTGAAATATATGACACAAAAAATTAATTCAGGATATTAAAATCGCGTGATAGCGGAGGCATAATTTTCGACTGCGCACAGTCGAAGATCCATCTAGTTTAACATCACTTTTGTAAACATTCTTTTAAAATGAAATTTGAATTTGGTTATGAGAACAAAAGTTCCTACTTTCCTACGAATGCTTCTCCCTCGGTGTAAAGAGGAAATCAAAGGATTCCTCCAAGACACTGATAGCAAGATTCCACTACCTCTAGTCAAGAGGTTGCTTTCCTCATATTCAGTTTTATTTGCCAACCAAAGGGTTGCCCAAGACGCTCATTGATTCTGATACAAAGATCCCTCTACCACTAGTCGAGAGAGAGGTTTGTGGGACATGTTCAAACTCATAAAATTGCTTCAAAGTGTTTGAAAAATTTGTATGTATAGACGTATTCGGTTTCAGTGATTTGTATACATGACGCCGTTGATGGCGCTGTAACTGGGGGGTTTCTGTGGGGGCTTCTCTCCAGGCCAAGCCGCGCCATACACTTGCAGCGTGCGCATACTGCGCGCAATAAGGAATTTGTTGGTCGACTTTCAGGGGTGAATGTGGTGCATAATCTGCCTTGGGATGGGAGAAAAGGGCGCGCGGGTGCCAAAACTATAGACAGTCGATCGATGAGAAGCCCCCCGGTAATTGCTAAGCACGTAGAGGACTCACTTCCATGAAAGGCCGCCCGTATTTGTGTATACCCAATCACAATGACAGCAGCTCGCAAATTATTTCATGATCGATAACAACTTTTTTGTTGCTCTACCGTTTTTGCTCAGATTTTTGCTCAGGATTCGTATCATTCATAGCAAGCATACAATTTCTGGGGTGGAGTTCCCCTTTAATACGTTTTCTTTTATTGTGGTTGTTGTTGTTTGTCCTACAGGAGATCAGCCATGACACCAGACGCTTCCGCTTTGCTCTTCCAACCAAAGACCACGTCCTTGGGCTTCCAATAGGTAAGTCCTCTAAGATTTAAAATTAAAAGTTTGCTTCAGGGGGACTCAAACCAACAATCTCCGGTATTCTTAAAGCCCTGCTAGCTTTAATAGTTGCATGCTAAATCTATTTCAGGTCATACAACGGTTTAGTGAGAAACAAGCAATTTGTTCTTATGTCCTTTTTAGTGTTAGCTGGGTTAGCCTTAGGTACCTACTAAGTTAACCCTAGTTAGTAATTACAGAATCATGTGTTAAATATTTTGACGCTTGATTCAAAATGGACTTAGCATGCAAGTAAGCTAGCAATGTTTTATGAATATGGGCCCCGATTCCTGCCCTGGCACTTTATCAACTGAGCTATCACTGCCCTATGTTGATGGTCTCTCTTACCTAGGGGTACACATGTTTACATGTTTGGATAATGGTTTGTTCTGGTTGGTACAATATAATGAAATAATTTCCTCTCAATTTCTGAGCAAGTTTTGTGAACCTTAATAAATTACAAGAGTTTCTCATTCTGTCAATGTCAGATTGAATATAAAGTTGCCCCAATCAAGCAATCCAATTTTCTGATATTCTTGTAGGATTATGACTTTTCATTTGCCTTTTTAAGCTTTGAATTCTTCTGGGGATATATGTGACCGCTTACACCAAAACCCACATAAAGTCGCGGTATATGATTCTCCGCTACAAGCCAAAGTATGTAATTTTTGCTGAAAAATCTAATTTTAAAACTTTACTTTACCTGAAAGCATAATCTTTCCTCTATCGACTGTTTCAAATTTTGAGTCTTAAAACGAAGCCAAAGTTGAGTTAATGGATTCAATGGATAGCTCCTCCGCACTACGCGCCTGAGTGACCCTAATTTTTAGAGCCTCTTTTCTCCTCATTCTGTAAAACTAGACCTTCCCACTCTCCTACATTTAATCGCTTTGTTGAATAGGTTAGGAGTGTCCAAATTTGATGAGTTATATATCATTTTAAAGCTTAGAGTCTACTCTTTCCAGCTAGATAAAAAAAATCCAAATTCATGTTTGTCAACTTTTTGGGGGTTTTGGGGTAAGCGGTCACATATGTACAATCAAAATTTAGTAGTTATAAATTGGCAATTGTGTATGTAGAGAGAGGTTGTACTTGCAGGTATTTTGTTTTGTCTGTCGAAAAAAAAAAATGCGATAACGGTATGCTATGTTTTGATATATTGCACATATGTTTGTTTTTGAGCCATTAAAAACATGAACACACACAAAACAGATCTTGTCTCAATAAGAATATTATCTGTCTTGAAGGGATAACAAAAATATATTGAAGTGCTCAGATTGTCTATTATTACGTCTAGACATGATGTATTTTGCATTTGATTATTTTCATTCCTTCAGGTCAGCATATCTACCTGACCACCAGGGTGGATGGGAAGCTCGTTGTTCGTCCATACACTCCAGTCAGCAGCGATGACGATAAGGGATACGTTGACCTCGTTATTAAGGTACAGTGACAAAAATACATAGGGGCTTGGGCGATTTTGCCACCGAAATGCCAAAAAGAGCCCCCTAAAATCATGCCCTGGAAAATGTGCATAGAGTTCAATACAAATCGATTCTTTGAGTGTTATTTTCATGTGAAAAGCTTGAAAAATAGCCCCCGAAATATATATTTTAATTTTTTCCCTGTAAGGTATAAATCTACATGTATCCTAGGAAGTTGGGAAGAAATTACAATTTTAATTTTCGGGGGCTACTTTTCAAATATAACAGTATGGAAAAGACTATGAAATTAGTTTGCATAGTACTGTTGCATATTTTGGGAGCTATTTTGGTAACTTGAGGCGTTAATTGACTTAATTCGCCCTGAACCCCCATGAGTTTTCTTCTCTGAGTCCAACACAAAGCAATTGGAGATTTCATTCATTTGATAGTAATTTTATGATGACAAAAAGGCTAAGACTATCTTCTCAAGATATTAATGTGTAATACAGCAAGTATATATACCATTCACTTTAATAGTGTTGACTAATTCCATGTATATTTACTTATTTAATGACAAAACGCTGTATGAAACTTATCAAGGTCCTTTTGTTTCCTGAAATTTGTGTCGACTCCAGTCAATACAGTAGATTTACAGGGAAATGGTTAAAATCATGTTCTCCGTTTTCTTTACCGGTGTACTTCAAGAATGTGCACCCAAAGTTCTCTGATGGAGGCATTTATTTCCCAGTACTGTGCTTCATTTATAAAAAAAGGCATACAGTATCATTTTCTACTCCTTTTCCATTACTTCTGATATTTGTTGTGAGTTAGTTTGTGCTTCTACAAGAAAATGGTTATAATCATGTTCTTCTTCTTTCCTTTGCAGGTGTACGTCAATGTGCACCCTAAGTTCCCTGATTTAGGCAAGATGTCCTGAAAGCTTGCTCCTTTGCAGTTGGGAATTCATACCATTTTCTTCTCCTTTTCTTGACTTTTGTTTCCTAGTATTAGTACGTCATTGTTGTTCACTTACAACAAATGCCAATTATGTTATTCTACTTATTTTCCTTTGTAGGTGTACTTCAAGAATGTGCACCCCAAGTACCCGGATGGAGGCAATACAGTATGTCCTGATAGCTTGCTCCTTTGCAGTTAAGAATTCATCCAATTTCTTGACTTTTGTTTTCTAGTATTAGTACGTCATTGTTGTTCACTTACAACAAATGCCAATTATGTTATTCTACTTATTTTCCCCTACAGGTGTACTTCAAGAATGTGAACCCCAAGTTCCCTGATGGCGGCAAGATGTCTCAGTTCCTTGACAACATGGAAATCATGGATGCCATAGATGTGCGTGGTCCAAGTGGTCTTCTTGTCTATGACGGCAGAGGTAAGATATTTTTAAGAAGATATATTTAGCATTTAGCATCTACAGAAAATAGACCGCTTCTGTAATGTATGCAAATAATATGCGTATGACGTCAGCAAGCTTAACAATAGTAACTAGGTCCGGCAAGCTCCGCCAAACTTAGCTTGCCGGACCTAGTTACTATTGTTAAGCTTGCCAACGGGGAGTCTTACGTCATACGCATATTATTTGCATACATCACAGAAGCGGTCTATTGTTCACCGATGGGATAGGGGGGCAAGGTTTTGTTTATATTTGTTAGACTTAAATCCAGTCTTCGCAATGAATTCAACGATGTCCCAATAACTTGAGAACATGGCCATTGTGGATGCCATTGATGTGCGAGGTCTCAGCGGCCTACTTGTCTATCAGCAGAGGTAAGATGGTCTTAATACTTAGTTATTTATTATTTACTTAAAGCCAAATAACAGTATTGGGAAAGTTACCAAAAACATCTATATTGGCCAAACTAATTGATCAGTAATGTTGAATAAGTATAAAAAGGGCTTGTGTGGTAAAATCTGCATATTTTAATTTTGTATGTGTGGGGCGTTTCCCAATACTGTTATTTGGCTTTAACCCTATCTTAACTGGGCTATTTGAGACCAGGTTTTTACTGGGGGGGGGGGGGTCAATTTGACCCCCCCCTAACATCTCGGAGACCGCTCGTCCGATTCACGCGAAATTTTGCATGGAGGTACATTGAAGTGTTAGCGACGCGTTCATGTTTTCGTTTAATCGATCCAATGTTAAATATTCAAATTATACGCATATTAATTAGCGAAAAATGCTAATTTTATGCAAAAATCCTCTTTTTGTCTGTAAATCACTAAATATTGCTCAGAATATGCTGATTTTGTACATGAATATTCTCTATGACTTAATTAACGGGTTTTCAAAAAAAATTTTTTTTTTTAATGTGTTTCTTTGTTTTTGGAATTTCTTATGTATTTCTTTGTTTTTTCGACTTAATGTTTTTTATTGTTTTTTCCAATGGAAATAATTATTGACCATTATCCAACCATTTTTAGCCCAAAATTACATAATTGCAGTGATTAGAATGAAAAATAATGAAGATTTTGTCTTTTCTAGGAAAAAAATCAATTTCCATAGGATTTGTATACAAATCACAAAATTTAGCGATTTTTGGGCCGACGCTCACTTACAAAAGGTCACCTGACTTTAGAACGGTATACCCAGTCGTCGCAAATTTGGTCTCAAAAGTTGCGCAAGACTTCAATGAAAAAACTCATGAAGTCACGCGGCAATATCTGCGCGCGTTGCGGAATTATCGCGCAAAAAGTCGAGGGGGGGGTCAAATTGACCCCCCCCCAGTTAAGATAGGGTTAAATATGTCCTAGCAGTTGGGATTGGTCCAAGAGTCTTGATTTTTTCAAAAGACATTTTCGGGATTCTAAGGAATTCCTAGATAATAACATTGTAAAGATAATAACATTGATGATCAGTCATACTACTCCCTGTATAATAATAATAATAAATAATAATTAATATAGCGCTTAACCCTAAAAAGACTGGGGGGGGGGGCTGATTTAGCCCCCCCCTCCTCCAATTTCGCGATTACTTCGCAACGCTTGAATACTTTACAGTGCCACTTCACGACTTTTTTCCTTAGAGTCTTTCGCAACTTTTGATACCAAAGATAGGGTTAAATATGTCCTAGCAGTTGGGATTGGTCCAAGAGTCTTGATTTTTTCAAAAGACATTTTCGGGATTCTAAGGAATTCCTAGATAATAACATTGTAAAGATAATAACATTGATGATCAGTCGTACTACTCCCTGTATAATAATAATAATAAATAATAATTAATATAGCGCTTAATACACTGTTTCTAAGCGCTGAGAAAAAAAAGAAAAAAGAAGAGAAATATTAACCAATGAATAAAACTTAATACAGACGTACAAAACAAATACATTAACTGCATAATGATTGAGTATGTGTTTTTAACAGTGATTTAAAAGAGTCCATGGTGGGGACACAAACAAACTTATTGAATAGTTGATCTACCAGTTTCACAATCAGATGATTATAATCAAGGATACAATGAATTGTTTTTTTGTTTAATTCAAATTGTTGATCTACCAGTTTCACAATCAGATGAATCTAATCAAGGATACAATGAATTGTGTTTTGTTTAATGTGCAGGTACATTCAGCATCAAACCTGACAAGAAGTCTCCCCCCAAGCAGAAGACTGTGAGGAACATTGGCATGATTGCTGGAGGAACAGGTCAGTTGAGAGTACACATATTAATCCATCAAGGACGAGAGCTATTTTAAGGCAAAATTGATCATTATTTTCCTCTACAAATTGGCAACTCCTAAATTTTGTCGACCTATTAATGACACAAAAGTAGACCTGTGGAAAATATTTAGTAAGTACAATTTAGGACAAATATGAAGCGACTTTGCCGCAAAGTTGCCAATTTGAACACCAAAATCTGTTTTAAAATTATCACAATGTGTTGCCAATTTAAGGATTTTTCTAAATTATAGCGATTTATGCAATAATCAAAATCATTACAAAATAACTAAAGCAGGTAGAGTAACAAAATAGGGCTCTAAAAATAGAGACATTTATTCTATTTCTACTTGTATATATTATATAACTTGTTATCTTCTTGCTGAAGTGTAGGACTACCAAACCACAAATTTGTGGGCCTTAGGCACTGATGGACTAAGTAACATTGTCCAAATTTTCAAAATCCAATTGGAATTCTAGCGGTTCCCTCATACCTTGTTGTATTCGTATTAACAATAAAAGCATGGGACAGGTTTTGTTTTTTCAAATTTCCCTTTTGTTAAAAAGATATTTACGATTGAAGTGTTCAGATGTTAAATTATCCACTGGATCGTCGACACTGTACAAAGTGAGTGCAATGAGTTAGTGAATATCACTTTGCATTTGTGCTCATTACTTGGCCATATAACGTCCATTTAACTTGAAATTTTCACACAATACCCAGTGGACATATCAGATAACAACACTATACATTGTATCGACCATTCATCACTTTTTGCACATGTCGACAAAGTTAATAGATCCCTTTAAATCAAAGTCCACAATATTTTCACATTTATTTCCCACAAGTTATGGTACCATAAATTTGTACATAGTGCATGGGTGATGTTACTTATAAATTGAAAATGTTTAGATAAAGCTACTCCATAGCGTCTAAACTTGAGTATTTAACTCATATTTCCATCAGTGCCACATCTTTTAGTCCTGGGCCCCGTTTCATAAACTTTTCCAATTGTTGAAGTGTACAATTAGTGTAACTACCATGGCAACAGCTAAAATGGTCTATGCTGATTGGCTGTTGACAAAGCAGTAAGGATAATTGGACACTTACAACAATTGGCCCAGGTCTAAATGTGGATAAATTGTCTTCCTGAAGAACACAAATGGCACGGGTTGGGCATTGAACCTAGGACCCTCGTACTGAAAGACAGAGACCCGAATCAATACATTTCACGACACTCCCATACGGGTTGGGCATTGAACCTAGGACCCTCGTATTGAAAGACGGAGTCCCGAATCAATACATATCACGACACTCCCATACGGGTTGGGCATTGAACCTAGGACCCTCGTATTGAAAGACAGAGCCCCGAATCAATACATATCACGACACTATCATATGTATAATAGTGTCATATAAATCATCAATTACAAACATATTTATTTATTTTTGTGCAGGAATCACCCCAATGCTGCAGCTGGTCCGGGCGGTCTTCAAGGACAATCAAGACAACTGCAACCTCTGGCTTCTGTTTGCAAACCAGGTTGGTCTAGAATACTGTATTAACCGCACATATTTCCATACAGAAGAAAGTCTTGCAAGACGGGGGGAGCGGTTAATACACAGAGATAGAGAAACACATTTCATGAAAATGCCACATTTGGCTATAATATTAGTTTATGCAAAGTAAAAAGCTTGATAGGTTTTTCTGTTATGAATTGTGCTCTAATCAGAAACAAGGTTGTGACTTGCATTGCTTTGTGTACAAAAAGTTCACAAAAGTTAGGGGGGAAATCATGGAATTTATATGTAGTTTGTTTATGTTGCAATGATTCCTAGAACAGCTTTATCATCTAGAAAATGTTTTTTCCCCTTCAATGACAGCCCAAAGTTGGGGGTGCGGTTAATACACAGGTGTGGTTTATACACCGGCAAATACAGTACTTGGTAGTTGCAGAGCTGCATCTTGGGTCTCCCTGGAAATGTACATTTTTTCCGCAACTCTTAACGGTTCTCACATATTTGGATTTGGATTTGAAAGTCTCTCTTGGATACTGAGTACAAAGTCAGTGCTTTTTTATGCCTCCGCCAACGAAGTGGCCGGAGGCATTATGTTTTCGGGTTGTCCGTCCGTCCGTACGTACGTCCCGTTTTCGTTCTCGCGATATCTCAAGAACCGGTTGACGGATCAATTTCAAACTTAGTATGAGTGTACATGTTGGGGTGACAATGATCTGATTAGATTTTAGGGGTCATGAGTTCAAAGGTCAAGGTCACAGGACTCAATATATATGCAAAAATGCCTCGTTCTCGCGATATCTCAAGAACAGGTTGACGGATCAAATTCAAACTTGGTAGTAGTGTAGATATTGGGGTGGCAATGATCTGATTAGATTTTGGGGTTCATGAGGTCAAAGGTCAAGGTCACAGGACTTAATGAATGCACAAAAATGCCTCGTTCTTGCGATATCTCAAGAACCGGTTGACGGATCAATTTCAAACTTGGTATGAGTGTACATATCGGGGTGCCACTGATTTGATTAGATTTAGGGGGTCATGAGGTCAAAGGTCAAGGACACAGGACTCAATATGTATGCGAAAATGGCTTGTAATGGCAAAATTTCAAGAACTGAATGTCAGATTTCAATCAAACTCGGTACCTGAATGTATCATAAAGAGTCAACGTAGCCGTAAAATGTTGGGGTCATGAGGTTGAGGTCAAGGTCACGGGACTCATTATACATGCAAAAAAGCTTGTAATGCCAAAATCTCAAGAACTAAATGTCAGATTTCAATCAAACTTGGTACCTGAATGTTTTTTAGGGAGCCATCAGAGGTTGGGGTCATATGGTCAAGGTCACAGGATTCAAAATATTTAAAAAAATTAAATCAGTGCATGTTAATAAGGGCTTGATATTAAAATCGCGTGATAGCGGAGGCATAATTTTCGATTGCGCGCAATCGAAGATCCATCTAGTTGCTCATTATTCGGTCATATGACAGTCATTTACCATGGAATTTTCTCCCATTTCTCAGTGACTTTTTAATATCAGATTAGGCAAAAAAAAAACATTGTTTGATTGGCGTAACGGGCAACCAAAAATTAGGGTAGGTCGGTAGGGATTTTTTATTATTTTTTTTCTTCGCACAAATACACAAAAACACACACATAACACATCGCAATTGCAAATTCTATTGCAATTTTTAATTTTTTTATTTATTTATTTTAATTATTAAAAAAAAAAAAAAAATTCAGAAAAAACTTCTAGGGTCGGCGTGCATTAGCGCCGGTATTTTTAGGGGCGGGCGGGTTACGCCAATCCAACCATTTATTTTTCATGGCCTTACAGAAATACAAATTTGATCAGTTGTGACGGATCAGTTTTCTTTTGCATATGTAAACATAGTCTTTGATATATTAAACAATATCTTGTTTATTTATTTAATGTTACAGACGGAGAAAGACATCCTGCTGCGAGATGAGCTTGAGGAGGTGAAGAAGGAGGAGCCAGAGAGATTCCACCTGTGGTACACCCTTGACCGCCCAGAGGAAGGTCAGTTCAAATATGTGACCGGCTATAGCAAAACCTGGCACTTGTCGGTAAAAATCAAAATTAAGATTTTCATACCATTAGAAAGGCCTCATCACAAGCTTTCATTTGATCCTTTGTTCTAACTAATTGGTCAATAATTGGCGAAGATAGGATTGTTTCAATTTTACAATCGTAGGTGATTGGCACACATTGTTTGAACTTAAAATGCCCATTTTTATGCCTCCGCAACGAAGTAGCCGGAGGCATTATGTTTTCGGGTTGTCCGTCCGTCCGTACGTACGTCCGTCCGTACGTACGTACGTCCCGTTCTCGTGATCGCGTTATCTCAAGAACCGATTAACGGATTTTCACCAAACTTGGGTCATGTATGTATCTTGGGGGGCCAATGATCTGATTAGATTTTGGGGTCATGAGGTCAAAGGTCAAAGGTCACAGAGCTCATTATATATGCAAAAATAGCTCGTGATCGCGTTATCTCAAGAACGGATTGACAGATTCTGACCAAACTTGGTACATGTATGTATCTTAGGGGGCCAATGATCTGATTAGATTTTGGGGTCATGAGGTCAAAGGTCAAAGGTCACAGAGCTCATTATATATGCAAATATAGCTCGTGATCGCGTTATCTCAAGAACGGATTGACAGATTCTGACCAAACTTGGTACATGTATGTATCTTAGGGGGCCAATGATCTGATTAGATTTTGGGGTCATGAGGTCAAAGGTCAAAGGTCACAGAGCTCATTATATATGCAAAAATAGCTCGTGATCGCGTTATCTCAAGAACGGATTGACAGATTCTGACCAAACTTGGTACATGTATGTATCTTAGGGGGCCAATGATCTGATTAGATTTTGGGGTCATGAGGTCAAAGGTCACAGAGCTCATTATATATATGCAAAAATAGCTCGTGATCGCGTTATCTCAAGAAGGGATTGACAGATTCTGACCAAACTTGGTACATGTATGTTCCTTGGAGAGCCAATGAACTGATTAGATTTTGGGGGTCATGAGTTCAAAGGTCAAAGGTCACAGGGCACATTATATGTAAAAGTAGCTTGAGATTGGAAATCTCAAGAATTGAATATCAGATTTCAATCCAACTTGATACCTGAATGTATAATAGGGAACAATTGTAGTCATTAGATTTTGGGGTCATGAGGGCAAAGGTCAAGGTCACTTATAGCTCATAATTGTGATACGTCAAGATCTAAAAGACAGTACCATCAAAATTGAGTTGACAGAATTAATTCTGTGTACATGTTGATTTGGGCTTGACATAAATAAATTGCATAATGGCGGAGGCATCATTTTCGACTGCGCGCAGTCGAAGATCCATCTAGTTTCAAAACATGAATTACCGACAAGTGCCGAAATGCTTCCACACTAATATCTTTCTTACTGGCCCATTTGTGCATGAGATTTACACATTTATAAGAAATAACATTTTCTCTCGTAGTTGATTAGTTATTTAGTTTGCCCGATCGGTCAACCTAGCTAAACCATTTATGACATTTGACTTGCCCCGGGCAATCGGGTAAGTGCTAGTGGTGGAGGAGGTAACGAAGGAGCCAGAGAGATTCAACACGATTTATGTGTACTATTAAGTGCAAAACTGCTACATTGACACTCAAGGTGTTAATCTTCCTTTTTCTTCCTCTGTTCTTTTCCATTCAGGTTGGGAGTCCAACTCCGGTTTCGTCAACAAAGATATGTTGAGGGACAACATGCTCTTGTTTCATAATCAATTAATTGATAATTTTTGAAATGCTTGTTTTAATGGAGAATTTTTTCCTTCAACAATTCTCGATTCAGGTTGAGAGTCCAGCTCCGGTTTCGTCAACGATGATATGTTGAGGAACAACATGCTCTTGTTTCATAATTAATTAATTGATAATGTTTGAAATGATTGCTTTTAATTGAGATTTTTTCTCCCTACAATTCTGTTCAATTCAGGTTGGGAGTACGGCTCCGGTTTCGTCAACGAAGACATGTTGAGGGACAACATGCCACCCCCAGGGGATGACACCTTGATTCTGATGTGCGGCCCGCCACCGATGATTGACTATGCCTGCAAACCAAACCTAGAGAAGCTGGGCTACACCCAAGAAATGATCTTTGCCTACTAAAAAGAATTACAGATTGTAGGAATTGAACGAGGGTTTTAGGAGGGTTTAAGGGGACGGGGGTTGGGGGATAAGGGGTGATATTTGGTTATCGTAAGTGTGGCCAAGCTCAGTAAAACTACGCCTGTAGTATCATGTTGTGTGGTCCACCACGGATGATCAACAACACCTGCAAACTTAACCTGGAGAAGCTGGGCTGCACCCAAGAAATGATCTTTGCCTACTAATCCTCCTATTAAGGAGGGTTTAAGAGGGGGGGGGGGGGGGGAGGGGATAAGGGAAGATGGTTCGAAATCGTATGTGTCGCCAAGCTACTGCAAACGTGGTAATGTTCGCGGTGCATTCATTTTCGCGGATTTCGCGCTGAAGTCGGCGTCTGCAAATATTAAAACCCACGAATATAAATGCGTGGTTTGCAATGCATGTAAACATTTGCTCGGCAGCAAAATTAAAAACCCGCGAATGTGTTTTTGTGTTGCTCAGCGCGAAATTAACAACGTTTACAGTACTTGAAGGGGGGGGGGAGGGTGTGGTTACTAGTTGGTATCATGTTGCGTGGTCCACAATGCGTGCTAACCAAACCTGGAAAAGCTGGGCTACACCCAATAAATTATATTTGCCTTCTAATCCTATGAAGGATTGTTGGAATTTAATATGGTTTAAAGGGGGAAAAGGGGGTTGATAGTTGGTATCATGTTATGTGGTCTGCCACTAATGATCCACTGTGCTTGCAAACCCAACCTCGAATAACTGGGCTACCAAGAAATTATCTTTGCCTACAAATCTCAATTCTAAAATGGTTTGAAGGAATTTAATAAGCATTGTAGGAGAGTTTAAAGGGGTCTAGTAACTTTGTTGACATGTGCAAAAAGTGATGAATGGTTGATACAATACTGTACTGCTGTAATCCAGATGATATGTCCACTGAGTAATGGGTGAACATTTCATGTTAAATGGATGTTATATGGCCGAGTAATGAGCGCAAATACAAAGTGATATTCACTAACTCATTGCACTCACTTTGTACACGGTTATGACTATCCAGTGGATATAGTTTAAATCCAAACATATCATCCGTACTTATCTTTTTAACGAAAGGGAAATTCGAAAAACAGAAACCTGTCCCATGCTTCTATTGATAATACAAAAACAACAATGCGTGTGTCGTGTGAGTTCTGGTGGTGGTGATGTCTGGAATTTATTTTCCCTCTTGATATTCAAATGCTGTTTAACTTCACATGGTTAATATTATCATTATTTAATAACCAATAGTAGTAATGCATAGATGCTGCATGTATGTTTCTCAGCAGATATCCAAAACAATATACCTAGAAATATGTAATGGGTTGTATACCTGCAGTGGACCCTTTCACATGCACTTATAAACCCGTTTGGTTAACATTTTGAAGGCCTTGGGAAAGAAAACAGAGGCAACAATACCCATGTGTATGCCATTTTAGTGTGCCCTTTGGCTGCCAGAATGCCTTGCTCCCAAGGGAGCAGAAAGTGCACGTCAAGTGCGGATTGATTGTGAGCGTGTCCGTTGACCGAGGGAATAATATCATTGTAAAGCGCTTTGAGAAGATGATCAATCATATTAGGCGCTATATAAATCATATATATTATTATTATCAATTTCAGCAATTTTCAGCTTCAAATTGATTTACAACATATGTTTTTATAGTGGTGCATCATGTTCAGAAGTTCAGATAAATATCATTTTTCTTCTAAATTAGGGAATGGGTTTATTGAATGAAATCTGTATTCTTGATGTTTTTTATGGTAAGTATTTTGCCAATATTCTAGTCATAATAACTCATGGTGGAATGTGTTTATGTCCAATTCTTGTTAACTATATTGAATATGTTCTCAATTAAATTGACACGTACAATTCAGCTTGTAATGATAAAATCTAACAGCATTTCTAGCTGTATTCCTGGTGGTTACTTGATAAATTTGTGTATGCTTTGGAATATGATTCTATAAAACTTTGTTGAAAACAATCTACAATGCATGTCAAGCAGGGCGTTTACTTTGTATTAGCTTATGAAGTTACAAGTATGAGCATGAAACTGTCTGACATTAAAAATTTAGCCTCTAGCTTAAAGCAGGACAAGAGTACTACAGTGAAACCTCATTATGATCAGCACCTTGAATTAACGACTTAACGTGCCAGGGATTTTAATGCGCTACAGCATTTGTGTGTATTGTAACTCACAAAAATGTGAGCTTGGCACTCAAGGAGTTAACCTATACAAGGAATCTTGGTATGTCAGGGTTTAAAACAATAAAGTACATTAAAATCAGACCTGTAAATTTACTTTGTTATAACAGAGCTCGTGATAAAGTGGTTCCACTGGCGTATTTTATAATTGACTGAAATTGTAATGATCTATTGGATGTAAAAAGGAACAATCAAGATTGCAAATCGGTGAAAGCAACTTAAGTTAAAAGAAAGGTATGCATTGAAATAGATTAAGATGTACCGTATTGTGCCATGTAGTATGTGAAGGGAATGCTTTAATTGTAATTATGATGAAACATTTTGCTTGTAACAATCAATTTGTTAGTGTTCACAAGCTAGTATGTATGCATGTGCACATTACAGGAAAGCATTTTCCATCATTATTATCATGCTTATTTGCTCCAATAATTCTTTATTTTGTAAGTGTTCGAATTGCTTTTTTACGTATTTGTTTTGTATTGCATTTGTATGCTCAATTATGGTGGTGCTTTGATCAAATAAAATATTGGTGGATAGAGAAAAAAAAAGTATTATTTTGTTTTTACTTATTGCATTGTTTATAATTGGTACATATTTCATGTATAACATTAACATTGAAATATTTATATGCACAGTTGATTTTGTAATATTTGCATATTAATAACTAGAAATTTGCATGAACACATGAATTACATAATAATTACAGATACAAATTGAAAAATACAATTAAACAAAATTAAGGGGCCATCTACAAAGTATGTATGCACATTATTGTCCGAAATTGACCCCCCCCCCCCTTCCCCCTGTACGCACTTTTTATGCATGTGGTTGAATGCAGAGTACGCATCAGCGTGAACCCCCCCCCCCCCCCCCCCCCGACACACCCTCCCCCCCCCCATACGTACTTTGTAGATGGCCCCTAAGGAAACTTCTTATAGCGACCTAGTTATGATGGACGAGGGGGGGAGGGAGAAGATCATTTGTTTAACGATACCAAAGAGAGAGAGAGAGAGAAGCCAAGAGCAGACAGAGCTGCCCACCATTCCGTTTTTGCCGTAATTGTTACGTTTAAAAAAAGTAATTACGGCAGTATTAGTCAAATTACGTTTTTACAAATTTATTTATTTAATTTTTTAACGTCTTAAAACGTTCAAACACTGTAATATGCACGTTATGAGCACCAGCACTGACCCTGTTGAAATAAGTGATCTTCAAATTGATCGTCTAATTTTGTGCGCAAACTTCATTATGTAGTAAGCTGTGTGCGATTTTGTTGCTTTTTTGGTAAAAAGGTTAAGTTTGTAATGAAAATTCATCAAATTCTTTTTTTTCCGGGAAAATTCTGTTTTTTTGGGTCATTTCATTATGTTTTTTTGTTATTTTATTTTTTATATTTTGTTAAAATCAAGGTTGGCAGCTCTGCAAGAGGGGGAGGGATGGAGGGGGGTGGGGGGGGGGGGGGTGGAGTGAGAGAGAGAGGAGCACAAGTATGTTCATGTATATAGGGTATTGGGGGAGTTGGGAGGGACAAGAATAAACATAATTTAAATCGAGCTTGAAAGAGAAATGGGAGTGGATGCGAATTTGTTTAGTAAAAATCGCTTTGATCATAAACACGCTTACAATTTACGTCTTGCACCGATTAAAGTATTTTCATTCATTCATTCTTAGAGATGATCATATTAGACAGCGTATAAAATGAGTATATTATTATAATTTACTAAACATTCATACAATATTTCACAAGGTTGCATGGTAACAAACTCGGTTGAACTGGTTTGAATAATTAAGGAGGTTCTTTGGATGACCGTATGCTTTGTGTGAACACTTGAGTCTGGTTTTGAAGGCTATTACGACTGTTAGGAGACCCTAATTTTTATAAATTGCATTATCTCAGTGAATACCCAATACAATTCAGTTATGTGGGGCAGCCTCTGTTGGAAAGAGTTTCGGGGAAGGGTCGCTAACAAAGAGCTTCTGTGGCCCTTTTAATGGAAGGGTCTTAGGCTTAGCTAAGACCGTCTTAACTGTCACGTGACTGTGACTGATCTACGGACATTCGGATGGCGTTTATTCCGATCAGATAGCTGGACTCCCACTCTGTTGCGATCACACTGTTGGAAGCAAAGACGTTTTCATTCAGCACGTGTTGCCGTCATCGGTTTGCAGCGTTCGCACAAACAATTTCTTTGATTTCTGTGACGTAAACTAAAATATATCTTTGTCAAAGTAATAATAGTTGTTCCATTGATAAGAGATAGCCTACACATTTTAATCGATAAACTGCTTCCTGAGCCCATCCGTCGATACAATATTTTCCTATTCACCAACAAATGCACAGTCTTTCACCGCTGCATGCATGCAGCACCATCATGAATATTTAAACGCCCCCTTTCCTCACTGGATTCGCCATTTGATGATGTTAAAGGTGGGTTGGATTCATAAATCAGACGCGCGGTGCAATCTTGCGAACGCCTTGCGTACGGTGCGTAAAGCTGCGTTTCCATTAGAGCGAATTTCCGCAGCGAATTTTTTTTTTTTCGCAGCGAATTATTGAAAAAATCGCTCTAAGGAACGATACAAAAAAAAAAAAATCGCTTGCGATTATTCGCCATGTAATGTGAATAATATATATGAATAATAATGAATAACACTGATTTGGTCCGTGCAAATGTTAGCCGCGGAAATTCGCTCTAATGGAAACGCAGCTTAACTCTTTGAGCGCTTTGTTCGACTCAAGTCACAGACAACGATGCGTGCGGCGCGCGCGCGCGCATATATACTACTTCAATTCTATGTATACGATGCGTGCAGCGCGCGCGCGCGTGCGCGCCAAAAAAATCTGGCGACGGCGGGGTCTACTGCACAGCGGACGTATGAATCGGCGTTATGCAGTGCGCGCAAACTATCCTGGTTCAAAATGGCGACCCGCAGTGTAGCGTACGTACCCACGCTCGATGACCTTTAAAGATTCTCCTGCGAGGGGAATGGTACACCGCGGTTCGCAATTTTAGGCCAGTTTGTGTGCAGACTGCATAACACTATGCCAGTGTGTATTTCGCACTGTGCGCAAGGCGGTCGTTAGATGGCACCGCGCGTCTGATTTACGCGGAACCGAGCTTCCTTTAATTGTCAAGGTCTTAGCAATATCGCGTGCACGACCGGCCCGGATCTTTATCGTATTCTTTCGTCACGTACGTGATAATTGTAGGCTATATGTTTTGTCCGTATCAGTATAGAAACTTGATTACCGGGCTTGATTATCCTTCATACCCGAACGGAAATCTAAATAATTAATGGATTTCGATGGACACCAATCCGAAAAATATCGCGGCGGGCGAGAGCTTTCATTGTTTTGCAGGATTGGTGAATTGGTATATTTGTTTCTATGATTGTATAGACGATTGTCAGTTAATTGATGTTATTCAAATGGTAGAATCTATCTTATTGTCCCACGAATCTGAGCGGAATATCAACCAATGGACCAAAGCAAGACGTGTGATGAAAATATACATGTAGCTAACAAACATTGGTTGCTTAGTAACATCATAGATGATGGTAGACCGATAAATCAGTCCTTGTTTGTTGTTTCACTCACCACAGATGGAGGGGGATTATTATAGAACGTCATAATATTAAAGGACCCCTCGAGATCGAGATGGAATTTTCTGTCTACGATGATGGTAGCAACATCCGGTATCGAAGCTATAAGGAGAGGGAGTGGAGGCTGGAGCAATACTCTATTGGGGATATTGGTCACAGTGGCGTAGACACGTCACGGGGTTGTGGTCAAGGGGGGGGGGGGGCGGGTCAGGGGCTCACGTGTCCCCACACAATTACAAACAAAATTACATGATATAAAGCAAAATATAATACAAAAATAAAATGAATTATGATATTATAAAATACAGTTATAAACACATGGATATAATGATATACAAGAGGGATGTGCCCCTCCACTCATTTATAGCCCGCACCACGCCACGGATTTGACATGCAGGTTGCTTGAATGTAATTATTCACACACGTATACTGTATACTATCTGACGGACTGACACTTAGCGATTTGGTCTGATTGATGTGTGGCGTCTTCATCTGTTGTTAAAGGCTTGCGCAATTTTACATCTCGACTAAAAATGGAGGTAATAATGGTAATGGTAGTGGAACATGCAGATTCTGTATTATTTTATGATGAAATTAATAATTTTTTAGTCATAATAACAATTGCAATCAAATAAATTAATGAGTATTTTAAACGTCTCTTCTATTCACCCCAAAACAAAAATAAACCATGATTCCTCTTTAATGACTAATCTATATGATTGTAGCCTTGTTTAACCAATTTAATTTGAATATAAACGAGATCACATAATTCACGTTTAAACCAACCTTCGATAAACGTATTATACATACTCATATTGAATAATATTTTCATCCCATTTTACTCTATTTCAGATGCTTCCGTACCTGGTGTGGACTGCTATTACCGTCTATGTGTTCACGTCACCAGGTAATATAGGCTAACAGTCGTATTGATACAACAAAAATGGTTTATATGGTCGAGACCGACAAAAAGTAAAGTTTTCAGGAGGTGTATTCTAAAAAACGATGTTAAGTTAAAATTTATTGTATCTACGTCATATCTACGTCACTAAAATATTACATTGTACTTAGGGAGCATCGATTTGCTAAAATATATTTTAGTGACGTAGATAAAATAAATTGTAACTTCAGAATACACCCCTGATTTTTTGTTTAGGGAGTGGGGGAGAAAAGGGGAGGGGGGGGGGGGGGGATGGGGAGGGTACGTCGCACCCAACGCATCCGTCCTAGATATAGTTGTGATTATCTCTTTTGCCCCACCCCTCCCACAACTCTTTTTCGTTTGAATATTTACTTCGAGGAAGGGATCGAGGCAGTCACGAGGTCGATAATTCCAGTATAAATGCAATTTATACAGGGGACCATTGCCAACTAATTGTAACGCCAGTAATCTGACAAAAGGAAGCAACTGACAATTGGTAGTTTTCTTGTAAATGAGGATTTTTATGACGATATTTGTGCAGTTACTTCCTTTTGACCTATTAATTTCTCATTAATAGATTGTCAGGTGACGCTAATTTGTTCACCATTGTGTAGAGCATATGTTAATTACCCCAAAAAGGAAAAAGACTATCCATAGAATTGTCAGTTGCTTCCTTTTGTCAGATTCGGGCAGAGTGGGTGACAAAGCTTTTTCTTTATTCCCTTCTTTTTTTCTTTCTAAAGGCGGAACATGTTCGAATGGGGAGCCCCTGCGCTGCCCGAACATCACCCTCCCATCTGGCGAGCGAGTGACCCTGGTGCCCCGGCCCCTTGATGAAAACAGCCCGCTAGGGATGGTATCCCGCAGCATCACTAATCGCCACGGTGGGAATGGCCGCGTTCAAGTCTGCTCCTTGCCAGGTAAAGACGCTGGTGACTTGCCATTTGGTCTACAACTATTTGGTCCACTACCCATTTGGTCAACTGTCATTTAGTCTAAACTCGTATTGGGTACCCAGATAACAATGCTACGTTGGCCCATCGTTGGCCCAATGTCGGCGGATATGTTGGCCCATGTCGGGCCAACGTCAAAACGTGACGTTCGGCCCACGTCATTCTTGCCGCTGGGCCCTCGTTGGCCCAACCCCCATAAGCCAACGTCTTGCTACGATGTTGAGCCAACGTTTGCCCAACCTTTTATTTTGCTATTTCTGACGTCAAGCCAACATTGAGCCGACTAAACCCCAACGTTAATACGACTATATAAGTCAATGTCGGGCCAACGTCAAAACGTGACGTTCGGCCCACGTCATTCTTGCCGCTGGGCCCTTATTTTCAGGATTTGACTCTCTTTGGTTCATTTCTAAGAGATTTTTCTAATGTCATTAACTCTGAGGAAATAATTAAATTTACTGCACACAATCATGAGACCCTTACGTAGCACCCTCACTTTGCTCAATTTCTTGAGTAGGCTTGAATCCGGTGCCACTGCATTGTGATCACTGCATGTGTCATTCATAATAGCCGGCCATGCAGACCCAGCAAATTCAATAACCACGTTTACAGGACTTTGTGTCTATTCAAATTCCAATGAAAGCCAAACGTGTTACAATTTCGGGCAGGCAAGTATTTTCAAACGGTTCAACAATGCAGTAATGCTCAAAGGCACGGTTGAGTGGCGCATCGTGGACTAAACTATTCATGATCGAGCATTGTATTGGTCCGATCAAAAGAACACATTCGCTGCAGTGTAAAAAACATAGATAGGCGCATAGTGAGGGTCGCACGTCACAATTTGATGCATTGTGGGATAGAACAAGCTCGCTCGCGAACTTGTGTCATTATAATTTCAAAGCCAATTATAAGAACCCACAATCATACTTTATTTATACAAAATTGTGTTTATTGAACTAGAATATCTGTCTTTCAATCATTAGAAGCTTGAAATCGTGTGGAAGTCCACTTTAATCAGCCAACCAAATTCCAACAGCACTCATTGCCAAAATGTGTTACTAGACTCAACATTAGCCCAACGTTGGTTTACCAACCGCCGAAATGGAGTTTTTTATACAACGTTCATCCATGGCTGGACCAACGTCAATTTAATAGCCAACCAATATCCAACAGCACTGATTGACAACATACTGTAGTTGGCCCAACGTAAACTTGCCGACCGCCAAATGTGGTTAGGTTCGTCCAACGTTGGTCCAACGTCAGTTAGCCAACGGCACTCATTGACCAAATGTGGTAGGAGGCCCAACGTTGGTTAAACGTTAGCTTGCCGACCGCCGAAATGTGGTTGTTCGTCCAACGTTAGTCCAACGTCAATTAGCCAACCAATATCCAATGGTACTTATAGGCCCAACGTAAACTTGCTGACAGCTAAATGTTGCCGTTCGTCTTACGTTGGTCCAACGTCAATTAACCAATGGCACTTATTGACAAAATGTGGTAGGAGGCTCAACGTTGGTCTAATGTTGTCTAACGACCGTCAAAATGTGTTTGTTCTTCCAACGTTGTTCCAACGTCAATAAGTCAACTAATATCCAACGACAATCATTACAAAAATGTGGTAGTAGGTTCAACGTTGGCCAAACGTTGGCAAGCTGACCACCGAACTATGGTTGTTGGTCCAATGTTGGTCCAACGTCATTTAGCCAACCAATATCCAACAACACTCATTGACAAAATATGGTAGTAGGTTCAACGTTGCCCAAAATGTGGTATATAGGAGGCTAAACGTTGCCCTAATGTTGTATAACGACCGTCGAAATGTGTTTGTTCGTCCAACGTTGTTCCAACGTCAATAAGTCAACTAATATCCAACGACAATCATTAAAACAATGTGGTAGTAGGTTCAACGTTGGCAAGCTGACCACCGACATACGGTTATTGGTCCAATGTTGGTCCAACGTCATTTAGCCAACCAATATCCAACAACACTCATTGACAAAATGTGGTAGCAGGTTCAACGTTGGCCTAACGTTGGCAAGCTGACCACCGAAATATGGTTGTTTGTTTAATGTTGGTCCAACAGGGGCGTCGATCCGTTTTTGCGATTGGGGGGGGGGGGGGGGGGCGAAATTTGAACATTTTTCCAGAGTGACCACTGAGAGAGCTCAAAGCCCCACATTGGCATGCCCGAAAGTTGTATTATGCGCTCATTGAAAGTGTCTTGATGGCTGGAAGACCTGACTTTGGGGAGCACCCACATTTGGGGACAATAATGGGGGT
>JBAMJV010012671.1:50000-56843 GCA_037951105.1 Echinarachnius parma
CGCCCCAGCAAGGGGTCTATGGGGCGGAACCCCTAGAAGATTTTTGGGTTTTAGCCATTCAGAAATTTTCAAGATGTACATGTATATAATTGGAATACAAAGTCTATTTTTTTTTTTTTTATTTTTACAAAACAAGTTTTATTCCGCGCACATTAAAAGCGTATTGTTGGCTCGAAGCCAAAACACACGCTTTGGGTAATAGTCATGTCGAGCCCACTTCGGAAATAGCAGGGGCGTCGATCCGTTTTTTGCGATTGTGGGGGCGAAATTTGAATTTTTTTCCAGAGTGACCACTGAGAGAGCTAAAAGCCCCACATTGGCATGCCCAGAAGTTGTATTATGCGCTCATTGAAAGTGTCTTGATGGCTCGAAGACCTGACTTTGGGGAGCACCCACATTTGGGGACAATAATGGGGGTCAAGGGGGCGGAGCCCCCTGAAGCATTTAGATTTCAGACATTTGGCATTGGGCTCCCATGAAACTAAACAAGGGCGTCAACAACTTCTCAAAAGTGGAGGGGAGACATTGTGAGGAAGCGAAGCGACCGAGCGGGGGAGGGTGTGGGAGGGGGGTGTCTCCCTCCGACAGTAGGGAGCTTTTGTATTTTGGGGCATGAAATTATGCGATTTGGTGCACAACTGAGACAGAAATTTCACGTAATATGAAGTATATAAGTATGGAACCAAACATACATAATGACTAAGGGAGGGGGACAATCTCCTCCACTTTCAAATGTGGGGGACATGATATTCTAATTTGATTTGCGTTCAGCGCATATGTACCAAATTGACTGAAAGATATGTTTCAGATTATTTTCTTTTCTGTGACGGTGTGTTATCTATAAAATGAGGGTTGAATAAACTTTGTTTGAGGTGTGCGGTTGAGAAATTACACTGCCTAACACATTTCGAAAGGTGAGTTCCCGCAAACCAAAATGAAACTTGCAATATGAGAAACTGTATGCCCGCGAAGCGCGCGGCAAAAAAGAGATTTACAGTTCTTTTCAAACTAAAAAACGGCTATTTTGAAAATTAATTATTGATAAATGTGTCTTTCCCCTCTTTGGCATTATATCACTCGATTTTTTTTCTTCCTCATTTTCGGAATTATTGGGGGGGGGGGTGGGGGGGGGGGGTCGAAATGATATGTTCGCCCCCCCAATATTTTCATTGGGGGAGGAGACCGCCCCCCTGCCCCCCCCCCCCCCCCCCCAGGATCGACGCCCCTGTGGTCCAACGTTATTTAGCCAACCAATATCCAACAACCCTCTCATTGACAAAAATGTGGTAGTAGGGTCAACGTTGGCCTAACGTTGGCAAGCTGACCACCGAAACATGGTTGTTTGTTTAATGTTGGTCCAACGTCATTTAGCCAACCAATCTCCAAACAACACTCATTGACAAAATATCCCGGGGGGGGGGGGGGGGGCACTAAACTATATTGCTGTACACACGCGCGACCACAGGTTTTTCAAACCACCCTAAACAAGTTTTATCCATTGGTCAAATTTATACCCTATTCAAGTATTTTATTCGCGTGCTTTTTTTGACAATTTTGCCCCCTAAAACAAGTATAACCCTTAACCCTAAAAAGGCCGGGTGGGGGGCCATAATGGCCCCCCCCCCCCTCCGTGATTTTTTGTATTGCTCCAAAACGCGGTAAGATTACGCGCCGCTGCTTGGTGACTTTTTTTCTTTTGGGTCTTGCGCATATTTTAAAACAAAAATTTTGAAAATCGGACCTACCGTTACGAAGTCAAGTGGACCTTTTGTCTATGCATGTCAGCCCGAAAATTGCTCAATTTCGTGATTTGTGTACAAAACATATGGAAATATCAGTTTTCGTAAAAGGAGTTATATCATTGGTTATTTGGTCTTGTTTTACATTCATATGTTTGTTTTGGGGTTCAAAATAGTTGAATTATAGTTAGAAATAAAAAAACAAAAACAATAAAATACATAAGTAAAACAAAAACAAAGAAATACATAAGAAATTATAAAAACAATAGAAAACATAAGGAAGAACCTGGCTCTTCCGAATTTTGTTGTCGTATTATTATTCCAAATGCTCTAAAGAATATAATTTTTATGTAGTGAAAACCAGAGTTTAAATATGAAGAATATATGATTTATGGGTAAAAATATGAATGTTATGACCTTATTTGCATAAATTACCATAAATATGCAAATTAATGAATTTTTCAAAAAATTTAAAATTACCATTGTATTCTATACACTTCACTTATCATGCGTGCAATTTTTTACGGCGATCGGCCGCTCCGCGGCCGAGATCTTAGAGGGGGGGGGGGGGGGGGGTGGGGGGGTGGGGGGGGGGGGGTGCCATTATCTCGGCCGCGGGCCGCTGAAGACCTCAAATAGCCCGGCCTTTTTAGGGTTAAAACATACCCGTAAACAAGGTCTACGTCAATTGCTCTCAATTCGAAGTCGCACAAAATCCCGGGCAAACTCCAGACAAGTCAGGGAAACAAGTTTGGAGAAAAAGATACCCTAAACGCGTATTTGTTTAACTCCACAAACATACCCGTTTTTCTGATTTTGGCCTTTTTGACACCCCTAAACGCGTCACGCGCGTGACGCGCCATGATCGGCAAAAAGTACCCTTTTTACCGCGTTTTTTTGGTCGCGCGTGTGTACAGCAATATAGTTGAGTGGCCCCCCCCCCCCCCCCCCCCCCCCCGGGCAAAATGTGGCAGTAGGTTCAACGTTGGCCTAACGTTGTCAAGCTGACCACAGAAATATGGTTGTTTGTTTAATGTTGGTCCAACGTCCATTTAGCTAACCAATATCCAACGTCACTGATTGACAGAATGTGGTAGTTGGCCCATCGTTGGCTTTCCGACCGCTGAAATATGGTTGTTTGTCCAACAATCACCCAACGTTGGTCCAACGTAAATAAGCCATCCAATTCCCAATATACGTATGTATAAATTGTGGTAGTTGGCTTAACGTTGGCCCAACGTTAGCTGCTCTAACGGTGTCCGAACATTGGTTCAACGTTGGCTTGCCGACTGCCAAATTGTGGTTGTAAGTCTAACGTTGAGCCAACGTTGGCTTAATGTTTGCTTGCTGACCCGCGACGGTGCCGACCATAGCCGACGTTAAGCCAACGTCGCATTGTTATCTGGGTGGTAGACTAAATGACTGGTAGACCAAAATGGATCGTAGACCACATGTCTGATAGACGAAATGATTTGTGGACACAATTGCTTGTAGACCAAATGATTTGTAGACGAAATCGTTGGTAGACTAAATGGAATGTAGACCAAATGCATAGTAGACCAAATAACTAGTAGTCAAGACCAAATGAATAGTAGACCAAGTATATTGTCGACCATTTGCATGATGGACTAAATGATGTTAGACCAAATGGGTTGTAGACCAATTAAAGTGTGGACCAAATAAAATATAGACCAAATCAATAGTAGACGTATTGGGTGTGGACCAAATAGCAGTAGACCAACTGGGTAGTGGACGTAATTGGTGTGGACCAAACGGTCATAAACCAAGACGGTAGGGATTTGTTTCGATATACACGACTGGGACGTGATGATGTCACAAGTAATGAGCCCCGCCCTCACGTTCACTCATCGTTCGGTCAACCCGTTCTCATTTGAGTACCAACGCCAAATCCGCCGAATCCATGTTGAAGTCAACTGAGACGGTATCATTGAAATATACCACTACTAGTGGTAACACTTCAATGGACGGTAGTAGCAAGAATGGCTCAATGTGGGGGGGGGGGGGGGGGGGGGGTGGGCCTTATCGTGACGTCATGACTTACTAGTCTACTTGTCTAGTGAACGTACACAACATTAATAATATTGATGAAGGAAAACATTTTAACTTTTTTTTTTTATAAGCATGTTATTTTATTAGTGCAATAATGCATTGTAACCAAGTCACATAATTCAATGAGAAACTATACTTATTATATAATGTTTTTTAAAAACCTTTTCCATTTCTGTTGCATTGATGAATATAAATTGGATTGATTTTTGTATTAAATATATTAAATACAAACTTATCTTGTGTGCGTATATAACCACAATATGCGATCACAACTTCTCAAGTACAATTAGAATATATTCCATTTTTAAAATTTGTATCCCTAATGTGTAAGAAGTCAAAATCTTCTCGTTACACTTATCGAAACAGTTACACGTTTTCCTTATCTTGTAGTCATGGCAACCTCAACAACGGGCTACAACAACTTTTCATAAAGACTGTCACAAACAAAAGCATATACTTGTAATTTAAAATCAACCGATATCAATTACGAATACAATTTTATTTCAGATATGCCGTCCAAAAGCCGACAGCGTCAGCCGACTTCAGAGGCGACATCGGCTGGAACAACGGCAACAGCT
The DNA here is from genome assembly GCA_037951105.1 of Echinarachnius parma. Taxonomy (NCBI): domain Eukaryota; kingdom Metazoa; phylum Echinodermata; class Echinoidea; order Clypeasteroida; family Echinarachniidae; genus Echinarachnius; species Echinarachnius parma. Next base: position 54,388 of record JBAMJV010012671.1, read on the forward strand.
GGGATGACGAACTCGACGACGACATCGGCAAGGAAAACATCTACAGCGTCCCATGCGCCTACGAAATCCGAACGTACAACCAGCGGAGCTCGACGTCTCACGACTACAAAATCGACCAGGGGAATCACCTAAGGCTGGAGCGTCATTATCGTCAAGTACAACCTTGACCTCAACTCCCACGGGGAGAATGATAACGGATTTGGTGACGGCGCCAGACATCACCAATGATTCCGGAAATAAACAGGCAACAACCAAAAGCACCGGCCATGTCTGATAAGTCTGAGACCCTCGGTATCTGGAAGGCCAAAAAGCCCTGCTCAACCAACCGAAGATTCTCCCGCAAATTTGGCGCCAGACACCACCAATGGTTACCGAAATAAACTGACAACGACCGAAGCAGCGCCCGTGTCTGATAAGTCTGAGACCTCGGTATCTGCAAGACCAATAAGCCCTGCTCAACCAACCGAAGATTCTCCCGCAAATTTGGCGCCAGACACCACCAATGGTTCCGGAAATAAACTGACAACGACCGAAGCAGCGCCCGTGTCTGATAAGTCTGCGACCTCGGTATCTGCAAGACCAATAAGCCCTGCTCAACCAACCGAAGATTCTCCCGCAAATTTGGCGCCAGACACCACCAATGGTTACCGAAATAAACTGACAACGACCGAAGCAGCGCCCGTGTCTGATAAGTCTGCGACCTCGGTATCTGCAAGACCAATAAGCCCTGCTCAACCAACCGAAGATTCTCCCGCAAATTTGGCGCCAGACACCACCAATGGTTCCGGAAATAAACTGACAACGACCGAAGCAGCGCCCGTGTCTGATAAGTCTGCGACATCGGTATCTGCAAGACCAATAAGCCCTGCTCAACCAACCGAAGATTCTTTCGCGAGTTTGACGTCAGGTTTCAATACAGACTCAGGCAGCAAAATGACATCAACTGATGGCGCAAATTTGGCGCCAGACACCACCAATGGTTCCGGAAATAAACTGACAACGACCGAAGCAGCGCCCGTGTCTGATAAGTCTGCGACCTCGGTATCTGCAAGACCAATAAGCCCTGCTCAACCAACCGAAGATTCTCCCCGCAAATTTGGCGCCAGACACCACCAATGGTTCCGGAAATAAACAGACAACGACCGAAGCAGCGCCCGTGTCTGATAGGTCTGCGACCTCGGTATCTGCAAGACCAATAAGCCCTGCTCAACCAACCGAAGATTCTTTCGCGAGTTTGACGTCAGGTGTCAATACAGACTCAGGCAGCAAAATGACATCAACTGATGACGCAAATTTGGCGCCAGACACCACCAATGGTTCCGGAAATAAACTGGCAACAACCGAAGCACCGGCCATGTCTGATAGGTCTGCGACCTCGGTATCTGCTGGACCAAGCAGCCCTGCTCAACCAACCGAAGATTCTTTCGCGAGTTTGACGTCAGGTGTCAATACAGACTCAGGCAGCAAAAATGACATCAACTGATGACGAAAATTTGGCGCCAGACACCACCAATGGTTCCGGAAATAAACTGACAACGACCGAAGCATCTCCCGTGTCTGATAGGTCTGCGTCCTCGGCATCTGCCGGACCGAGCAGCCCTGCTCAACCAACCGAAGATTCTCACGCATATGTAGCACCAGACACCACCAACGGTTCTGGAATTAAACTGTCGACAACCGAAGCACCGGCCATGTCTGAGACCTCGGCATCTGCCGGACCAAGCAGTCTATCTCAACCACTTACAGATTCTTTCGCGAGTTTGATGTCAGGCGTCAAGACATCAACTGATGACGCGCCAAGAATGTCCGATACGACTGCAATCACTATGCCAGTATCTGCGAGGTCAAGCAGCTCGTCACATTTCACCGAAGACTTCTTCAGTCTTTTGGGTGGCCTTGCCGAAGCCGTGGCATCGGGGAACCTAGATATTCAAGACCTTGCCTATTTAATCGGCTTATTTGGTGACACTTTCGGTGAACCTTTGCCTAGCTACGATGACAATGAGTGCCTTTTGAGTGCCCTTGCCGAAGCGGCATCAACGTTGAATAATCAGACCATGAACTCGACATCTGCGAATGCAGGTAGTCAATACATTGCTGATTTCATCGGCGTATTGGTAGCCACATTCGATGCATTTTCGCTAAGCTACAACGAGTGCATTTTGGGTGTCCATGCCGAAGCGGCATCAACGTATGATAATCAGACCCTGAACTGGATATCTGCGAATGCAGATGATGAAAACCTTGCTGATTTCCTTGGCCTATTTGGTGACGCTTTCGGTGCACTTTTGCCTGGCAACAACGAGAGCTTTTCGGATGGCCTTGCCGAAGCGGCATCAACGTTTGATAATCAGACCGTGGACACAGCAGATTTCGATGAATTCTTAGGCGCACTGGAGGAAGCTTTTGCTGCAGATTTGCCTACCAACGACGATTCACCCATGACACCTACAACC
>JBAMJV010012672.1:0-35704 GCA_037951105.1 Echinarachnius parma
TATCTATTTGATATCACAAAAACAGGTACCAAAACATATAATAATGTGTTGTCCTTAGCCTAGTGGTCCCCTTTAATGCTTTTAATGTCGATAGCAGAGAGAATAAAACTCACGTCTACTTCATTCTGAGTATAAACTTGCAAGTTTCAATCGAGCTTTATTGAATAAAAACATACAATATGTATGTATGTAGTAACTACATTATGCCCCATGGCGGATAAATATACTCATTCCTGGTAATCGCGCGAAACGCGCGGTATGCGGTTGCGGTTACCGTTTAACTAGGTCGTGGGAAACTGGGAATCGAACATGATAATATCAATTTGATTTTGCAAACACAATAAATGCAAATAGCGTGTTTATTAAAATTGAATGATAAAAGTGGTAAATCACTTGATCGAAGAGCTAAATCGTATGAACACAATGCAATTTTCAACAAAAACTACAAACCTTCAGCTCAATTTCGTGAAATGAATGACAATGCGCTTATTGAAACGAAAGAACAAGCTTACAAAATTGACCGAAAAACATATCAAACATGTGATACGCCCTAGGTTACAAATGCACCGGATGCCGCACAGTGGTTTTACCTACATTTCGGATTGCGATATCGTACGATGTCTGAAGTATATTCGTGTATTGGCAGTCCGTAGCATGGGGGTGCTTTTGGTGCGTACACACACCCCCCTCAACCCCTCCTCCCCCCCCCCCCCCCCATTCGTGTATTGGCAGTCCCGTAGCATGGGGGTGCATTGGTGCGTACACCCCCCACCCCCCCCCCCCCCCCCCCCCCCCCCCCCCCCCCCATTCAGAAAGGTTCCACTTGTTATCGTTCTCGGTCTCGGGCAGCAATCGGACCATTTGACATTTGACGTTGACGACCCCAACTCCCCTGCTTACAAAACTAAACAGTGGTCTAATCAGCGACAGACCGCCGCCCCCCCCCCCCCCCCCCCCCCCCCCCTCCCCCACACACACACTTACACGACCCAACCAGTTGTCTTGGTCCCGTTTTTGAATATAGGCACCCAAAGCCCAAACCCACCGCTTGAAAAATCCAGGCTACCGCCTGAGAGATCACATATTTTGTCCTTGGGGTGGTTGTCTCGGGAGTAATTGTCTTTGGGGGAGGGGGGGGGGGGAATTGTCTTGGTGGGGGGGGGGGGATATTCAGGGGGGTAGTTGTCCGGGGGGTTTATCGACCGGGGGTGATTTTCTGGGAGGTAATCATCCGAGTAGTTGTCTTGGGGGGTAATAATCCTGGGGGTAGTTGTCCGGGGGGTAGTTGTCCGGGGGGGAGTTGTCCGGGGGGTAATTGTCCGGGGGGTAGTTGTCCAGGGGGTAGTTGTCCGGGAGTTGTTGTCCGGGGGGGTAGTTGTCGCGGGGGGTAATTGTCCGGGGGGTAGTTCTCCAGGGGGTAGTTGTCCGGGGGTAGTTTTTTGGGGGGTAGTTGTCTTGGGGATAATTGTCTTGGGGGGTAATTGTCTTGGGGGGTAATTGTCTTGGGGGTAATTGTCTTGGGGGGGGGGGGTAGTTGTCTTGGGGGGTAATTGTCCTTGGGGGGGTAATTGTCCTAGGGGGGTAATTGTCCGGGTGGTAGTTGTGCCGGGGGTAATTGTCCTAGGGGGGTAGTTGTCCGGGGGGTAATCGTCCGAGGGGTGGTTGTCCAGGGGGTTAGTAGTCCGGACACGATACAATAGGGCGCCTTCCAGACACATGTAAGTTTCAACCATACGTTTTATCAACTTGTAATATGTGAATGTGATTTATTTAATAGAGAAAAAACATTGTTAAACTTTGTTCCAATACTTTCAAATATGATTGATATATATTTTCTTAAATCGGGAATAAATAGTGGGCCCCATGATTTTGAATCGGATATTATTTATGAATATTTCAACTGTTTTTAACCAAATGTAAGGAAACGAAGTTAACTTTATCTGACAAAATGTGTCATTTCCAAATATGATTTAATTAATTTATGACACCACACCATGTCTCCTCGTTTAAAGCAAAATTGTAATATCCCTTCACTATCCCTTTAAATTTAGTGACATACTTTCTATGTACATGATGTATATGCAATGTCGAATTGTACATTTGTATGTATTATAGGTGTACAAAAAAAAATATTGTATCTTATAGATTGTAAGTGATCAAAACAAGTACGTATAATAATAATATAATATTTATATAGCGCCTAATATGATTGATAATCATCTCTAAGCGCTTTACAATGACATTATTACCCCGGTCATAGGATACAATGCAAACCAGCACACATTGTGTGCACCATCTCCACTCCCTGGGGAGCATTCCTTCCAATCGGCTCATGGGCATTGAGAATATCATTCACATAAAGGCTTTCACCTCCTACCGGGTTCCCATGTATACACCTGGGTAAAGAGCAGCAATGTGGACTAATTGTCTTGCTGAAGGACAAACGCGATGGGCCTACTCGGGTTCGAACTCGGGATCTCCTGCTTGTAAAGCGAGCGCTCTACCAATCGTGGGAGCAAATGGTCTTAGTAGTGGCTGCGTGCATACTTCTTAGAACTTCATACTCATTTACTGTGATTGATTATCCAAAAGCAGAATGCGAAATGTCGTCTCACCAACAACAAAAACCTGCTGCACAAAATTGAGAAACTGTTTACATCGGCAGCTAACACTCTTGAATAAACAAAAAAGCTATCAAATGTATTCGGATTAGTCAGGTCGAACCTGCTGCCGATATAATTACAAATATGTATAGTTGAGACAAATTGACTAGTGCAGTTTGTTTTGGTTATACATTTTGATTTTTTACCAGATTTTACAGTCTTTGGAATATAATTGAATATAATTATTCATAACGTGACAGTGGATTATGCAACACAAACAAACTCAATGAAATTGTACACTTTCGTATTTCTTCAACTAAGTATGAATGTTACCTATCAAATATTTTCATTCATTATCTATAATAAAAAGTGACAAGAGTAATCTACGTCACACCCAATATTATGTGCTAAAGTGCAGATAAATTGGTCATCTCTCACGGTGACTTTGTATATGTATTACCATAATTTTTAAATTGCAGATCCGTTTTGTGAAATTTGCTTTTTCTTAATGAATGTATAATTAGTGATAATAGGTCAAAGCATTAACCACATCTTGCCAGGAAAAGATAAACGCTTATGAATGTTCAGACATGTTAAACTAATTGTAATGAGGGACTTTTCAAATTAATTCATTTTCAATCGTTCAGTTAACATCAACGGAAGCGTTAGCGTCCTACACATATTCTCTCATCCAAACATACCGATATAATCAGCTCTTGACGTTCGAAATGAGGGAGATGTCTTCTTTGGGACTGTGGGAAATGATCGGCTACATTCGAAAGGTACAATGTGAAGAAGAAGCGCAGGACCTACAGTCACCCTCCAGCAGCAGCAAGATAGAGGTATTTTGTTAAAAGAGAGCTAATTAACTTTTGTCGGGACTGTAAACAGAAATTCCAGGCTGGACAGTGGCGTAGCTATGGAAATGTAGATGGGACACTGGTGCCCCCCCCCCCCCCCCCCAAAAAAAAAAACTTAAAACCAAAACAAATATAAATAAATAAATTATTTAAAACAAAACATAAATAAATACATTAATTAATTAATTAATTAAGTAAGTAATTAAGTAATTAATAAAAAATGTATTAATCATTGCAAACTATGACCAAATAATAAAATACATACGGGAAATCTGTATACAATACAGAACCACAAAAGTATGTCCCCAATAACTGGTGCGCCCCCATCCGTCTGGACACGCTAGACCACTGTGTATGGATAATGTGTGTCTTGAACAGATTTAAAAGGAGAGTCCGCCTTTTACAAATCATCTGAAAAGTTTCCAGTAGACGGATGAGAATGCATGTAACACCCAGATCGAACAAGCCTGTAAGCTGGTAAGCAGTTGGATTCTACGAATACAAAACTAATATGTAGAAATCATCCCTTCATCGAACTATATACCTTAGTTATCTTAGTTATTCTTGTAAAGGTATTGTATAGACGACATTTTTTTAAAGGTATGCCACGAAAAAGCTATCGAAAAAGGAGAATAAACAATTACATAGTCAATGTTACGAGTCTTCGAGTTATTTTGTTTAGAACATGTATATATTCGCTTACGCTGTTGTTCGATCACAATCTGTATGCGGTTCACACACAGCCAAGGGGGGTCGCCGCAATGCGCCGGCAGCTAGTATTGTGAGCGAAATGTTCAGGGGCGAAGACTCGTAATGCAATATATACGACGTTACGTCGCTTTTTATTGTTTTGATGTCTATAACTCCACGAAAAGGAGATTTCAAGCCGTAACTTTTCAGGCAAGATTTAAAATTACATTTTATTTTATATAAGACAATAACCTCGCATCTTTGTAAATTTAGTTTGCAAAATGTGGACACTCCATTTAAAATTTTACACATTTTACACAAAGAGGCATTGTGAGGGTTAAAGGGATAGTTGAGTTTTGGTATAGAGGGCGCTACACATAATAATTTTTTTTTGAGATAATGAAAAACTGAATGTCAAATTTGAAAGAGCATAATATTTTAATGACAGAATAAACTTTATTTGATCAAAATCGGTTCAGAAACGGCTGAAATATCCATAAACGTAACCATTTGTAATAAATGTGGGGCCCCACAATTATTCAATAATTTTTAACCAACCGTTAACAATTTTGTTTAAATGCTTCCTCTTTTCAAACATTTTGAAAAAGAAGTTTTTTAATAGTTGCTGATTATCTCTTTATCTAATCACTATTTTTACAAACCATCACATGCAAAATATTTTATTTAAAATGGTTGAAACCAATGAGTTTTTAGAGAGCGCCCTCTTGAGTTTGAACGGCTCTTTTTTTTTAATGATAACAGGCTTTTTACTTAGTTGTTTGTAATTTTGTATTCCTTTCAAGCATGGTGCACCATGTAGAGGGCGCTTTAAGGAATAGTTTTGTTGTGAAGTAATGCAAAACCGAGTGTCAATATTGCAAGAGCATACAAAGACTGAATTAACTTTATTATCAAAATCGGTTTAGAAATAGCTGAAATATCAGTAAATATATCCGATCGGAATAAGCCTGGGGCCCCAGGTTTATTCGATGAAAAATAAAATGCTTACACTTTTTCATTCTTTTTCAAAATAGGTTAAAAATAGTTGTTGATGATCTCACTATTTAAAAATTATTTCAACAAAACATCACATGCACTATTTTTAATAAAAGAAATGGTTAAACCAATGGATTTTTAAAGAGCGCCCTCCTGGGTTTAACACCTCTTTTTGAATGATAACAGGCTTTTTTTAACTTAGTCGTTTGTAGACTTTTTGAGCATGGTGGAGTTAGTTTGTAATGTCATGGTAATTTTGAAGTACTCATCTTGAACATGCAAGTTATACATTTTTTTTAACAATGGTATTCAATCAAATATTCCCTTTAGTATTGACTTTCACTACAAAATATAACTCATATTTGGTGTCTTCTCCGAAGATGCTGTCGCTCGTTCTCCGCACTTAATATTAATTTATTTGCTGAATAATTCAACGCATTATCGCTCGCAAAAAAAATTTGTGATAATTTGACAAAAATTATCACAAAATATTTTGTGATAATTTACCAAAAGCTATAATCTGAAAATTGCCAGAATATAACAATTTTATTAGACATGTTAGATAAATTGAATAAGAAACTCATAGCAAAATATAATACACAAAACTGTATACACCTACATAGTGATAATTGTTTCCATTTTGAATTTGTAGAAACGGCCTACAGGTCATTCTTTAACGAGAAACATTACAGACCAGGAATTCTTAGAATCATTGACGGAACGCAGTCAAATACAACGGGTGATCCTCGACAAACTGTACAGTAGGCCTAACACATCTCGGGCTAGGCGATCAAAGGTAATACACATGTTAAAGTTTCAACTAAAAATTAAACAGCAGGGAAACTATTTTAGGGAATCATGCACTGCCGTCGTTGGATACACATACATTGTTGTTTTAATGGTCATCAACTGAGACTCTGGGCTGTTCTTGCACTGAGTGTTCAGACCCGACCATGCAATTCAGAGCCAGACACTATTTTCTAAGAGATTAAAACCTGCTTATTTGGTTGTGGGACACTTGTTATATGTTTTTTGCTATATGAGCTTCTGATTATAATAATTGTTCGAACTGTTGGTGAAATAGTGCTGGTCAGGATAAGAAACCCTTACAAATAGTTGTGCGAGCTAGTTCGTCATCCAATTAAAGTGAAACTATTGTTATTCTGCTGCCGATAACGGTAGCATTGATGTGCATTGTTGTCCGACACCTGCCAGGGAGGCTTTGCGAAACGGGTTACGCATGCAGTGTCGTAGGATGATGAGAGTTCATGCTATCATACAATTATTCGTACGTAAGTTGTATACAAATGTAAGCTAAGGGGGTAATTGTATTTGGGGATTTTTGTCCAGGGGGTTATAGTTTTAGAACCGTATCGAATAATGAACGCTGATAAATATGGTACACAGTACGTGTATTCAACCATCGATAATCATGATGGAGCGATTTGTCCCACATAATGTATCATATATTGTGTCATTATTTTAGACACAACGATCAACGCAGGACCTGGTCCCTGAGGGTTGGAGGAACGTCATTAGAGATGTGTGAGTTTAAATGGTTATTTGTACGACTTCAACTGATCTCCTTCATTGTATTATTCAGTCATTCTAATTTTATTTTTGAACTGCTTATATGGATAGTACAATCTTTTAAATTCAGTTCACATGCGCTGAACGCAGATCAAATTTGAAATATCATAAACAAACTAATTTCGAAGTCGATAGGCGGAGCTGTTATTAAGTGGTCATGTGGTCGAGGAAAAGGATGTTACGGTGCGTCTCATTCAGGTGTCGGTTGGTTGAAAACCAATAGTGAAATCCCCGGAGGTTATGTATACTGTATATGTCCCCTGTATATACTCTACATGTACTGCGTGGGAACTATCAAAGTCGGCCCGTGCTCCTCACCCATATTATGTGGCACACACTGGGCACACCAACGCACCAAAAAGTAATTACTCGTCAGAACTCTGCACATATTAAAACGATTCAACATTTTCACTTTTACAGGGTTGTCCAAAAACAAATGGACGGGGCACTTCCAAAAATAAAGTAACAAAATGAACATGTCCATCGGATAGGGTGTCCTTTCCAATGAACAACGATACCAAGAAAAGGTAATTTTGGACGTGTAGTTTTTGTTTTAGGGCGCTTTGAGTGAGACTATGTCAGGTTCCTATTTTTGTCAATTTTTACCAAGTCAGTGTCTGATAAATGAGACTTACTGCCCGTCATACTATTGACCAAGTATTCCCATTCTCTCGGCACCGCTCGGCACACAGCTGAATGAACACTAACAATGGCGCGCGGAATTCAATGGTATGTCGGGCAGTAAGTCTCATTTATCAGGCACTGACTTGGTAAAAATTGACAAAATAGGAACCTGACATGGTCTCACTCAAAACGCCCTAAAACGAAAACTACACGTCCAAAATTACTTTTCTTGGTATCGTTGTTCATCGGAAAGGACACCCTATCCGATGGATATGTTCATTGTGTTACTTTATTTTGGAAAGTGCCCCGTTCCTTTTTTTTTGGGAGGCCACCCTGTATGAACACACAACTTGAGAGTTCTAAATTGTTGAAGTATAATTGTTTCCCGGGGACTCAATCGACCTGGACCCATCCCATGCAACTTTACAAGGCTCCACGCTAGTACTGCATTGTCATGCACGCTTAAATACACACCCATGAAAGATCCACTATATTATGCCTTTTTAAACCCCATTTTGATTGTGCTACACTTAAAAGATCTAAACGATCCACCCTTTTGAACCCCAGAAAGAGCAGTAACGGGTCTTTGTATCCCACATGAGCAAAAGTTTGGGCAGAAGTCGTAAAATAATTATTTCAAATTGTTATTTGTGTCCATTATACAAAAATAAAAAAATACACCTTGATTTCATAAGTGTTAATTATCATCAACAAGCTTTCACGGCTGATGTGCCGCCTAGGCCACTGTTATAAGTGCCTTTGACCACCTATACTCTTTCAATCCTCTCCGTGCTTAGTCAGCAAAATCCAACTCGGTATGCCTGAAATGTAAAAGCTTGTCTTGTAATAAGATGGATAGACTTTGTGTTCCTATATATATCTTGAAACATTTTAAAATTTGTCCCCCCCCCCAAACAAAAACGGATCGACGCGCCTCTGTTGTTTTATAACACCTTATAATGCCACGTGACACCGCAACTGTATCCGAAACTAGTTTAAATTCGGCACCATATATGTGCAAGATTCGAAGTAAAAGGTACGAGCATTGCGTTTCGAAGTTGTGAAATATTCGTCATGTTAGCCCAATAAAATAAATTAATTATGTTTCCATTTCTTTACCATAATATACAACGGATATAAGGGATGAGAATATAACAATACGCCACATGAGTGCACAATTTCAAGTATCCAGTTGGCATGTTTACCTGAACAGCTTGTTGGTTCTCCATTAATTGTGCGTGCAAAGAAGCTGGGAAAGATAGTTATAAGTGTCCTAAATTAATAATTTGATTAGTAGTGGACCATGGCACTCTGAGAGCTAACATTCCTTTAAAATTGTGAACATTTTCCCACTGCACTAAATTGGATAATAACCTCTTGCTATGTTAACATTTCTTCTCATTTATACAGTATAACAACAACAAACAACAACCAGGAAGTCAACGACAGCAATACAGCTTTACATCGGGCAGCTGGAGAAAATAGTCTAAAAATCGTTCAACGTCTAATATCAATGGGAGCTGATGTAAACAAGTGCAATACCAACTGTTGGACACCACTGCATTATGCCTCACAAAATGGTCATCTTGATATTGTAAAATGTCTCACCGCGAAGTATTCTGCAAACATGGATCGAGTGGGAAATGATGGCTTAACACCACTGCATGTTGCTGTGTGTAACAATCATCTTGGAATTGTAAAGTACCTCTTTGATAATGGGGCTAATATCAACAAGAAGTTTAGTAACCAAGACACTCCATTAATATTGGCTGTACAGGCAAATGCTTTTCAGGTTGTTAGGTTTCTGCTTTCAAAGGGATGTAGTATGGAACAGGGTAATGAGTATGGCTGTACACCTCTTCAACATGCTTGTTGTAAAGGTTACTTGAAAATGGTTAGATATCTCCTTTCTAAAGGAGCAAACTTACAACGGGGCGATGACAAACGTTGGACACCTCTCCATTATTCATGTTGGAAAGGTCATCTTGACATTGTAAAGTGTCTGATCTCCAAAGGAGCAAACATAAACAAATGTGCAGATGGTGATATATCACCACTTCATGTTGCAGCATCAAATGGGAATGTTAAAGTAGTTACATTTTTACTAAATAAAGGGGCTAATATAAATAGTATGACTGATACTGGGAAAACTCCTTTACACTATGCTGCTCGTTACAATGCATTCACAGTAGTAGAGTTATTGCTATCAACCGGAGCTAACACAAGACAGGGAGATACAAAAGGCTGGACACCTCTCCACGATGCATGTAAGGAGGGTAATGTTGACATTGTTAAAAGTCTCATATATTATGGAGATAAAATGGATCAGGTGAACGAGGATGGTGCCACTTCTCTTCATGTTGCAGCTTTGAATGGACATCTCGATATAGTAACATTCCTCATTGGTAATGGGGCTAATATCGACAAGCAGTCTAGTAATGGAGAAATTCCACTCCACCTCGCTTGCATAGAACAGGGTGATAACGATGGCTGGACACCTCTTCATCATGCCAGTGATAAGGGTCACCTTCAAATTGTTAAGTGTCTCTTGTCTAAAGGAGCTAAAATACATCAAATTAGAAGGGATGGTTTGACTCCTCTCTATGTTGCAGCTGCCAATGGACATCTTGATATAGTAAAGTTTCTCCTGGATAATGGGGCTGATATACACAAGGAGAGTGATACCGGCATCACCGCTTTACACTGTGCGGCTTGTCAAAATACACCGGAGGTAGTATTATTCTTGTTAGCAAAGGGGGCAAACATAGAACAGGGTGATAACGAAGGCTGGACACCTCTACATAGTGCGTGTGGGCAAGGTCATCTTGATATTGTGAAGTGCCTCATCTCTAAAGGACCTAAAGTAGATCAAGTGAAAAAGGATGGTGCGACTCCTCTTCATGTTGCAACTTTGAATGGACATCTTGATATAGTAAAGTTCCTTCTAGATAATGGGGCTGATCTCCACAAGAAGGATAATATAGGGGCCACCCCATTAAAGTGGGCGGCTCAGGGCAATGCACTCGAGGTAGTACGGTTTTTGTTAGAAAAGGGAGCAAACATAGAGCAAGGTAATAACAAAGGCTGGACACCTCTACATAGTGCATGTAGGAAAGGTCATCTTGATATTGTGAAGTGTCTCATCTCTAAAGGAGCTCAAGTAGATCAAGTGAAAAAGGATGGTTTCACTCCTCTTCATGTTGCAGCTTTGAATGGACATCTTGATATAGTAAAGTTCCTCCTAGTTAATGGGGCTGATCTCCACAAGAAGGATAATATAGGGAACACCGCTTTACACAGCGCTGCACAAAACAATGCACTCGAGGTAGTACTGCTTTTGTTGGCCAAGGGGGCTGACATAGAGCAAGGTAATAACAAGGGCTGGACACCTCTACATAGTGCATGTGGGAAATGTCATCTTGATATTGTGATGTGTCTCATCTCTAAAGGAGCTCAAGTAGATCAAGTGGAAAAGGATGGTGCGACTCCTCTTCATGTTGCAGCTGGGAATGGACATATTGATATAGTAAAGTTCCTTCTAGATAATGGGGCTGATATCCATAAGACGAGTATTAACGGAGACACTCCGTTACACACGGCTGCTCAAAACAATGCACTCGAGGTAGTACGGTTTTTGTTAGCAAAGGGAGTCGACATAGAACAGGGTAATAACGACGGCTGGACACCTCTACATAGTGCATGTGGGAAAGGTCATCTTGACATTATGAAGTGCCTCATCTCTAAAGGATCTAAAGTGGATCAAGTGAACAAGGATGGTGCGACTCCTCTTCATTTTGCAGCTTGGAATGGACATCTTGATATAGTAAAGTTCCTACAAGATAATGGGGCTGATATCCACAAGAAGGATAATACAGGGGACACCCCATTAACATTGGCGGCTCTAGACAATGCACTCGAGGTAGTACGGTATTTGTTAGAAAAGGGAGCAAACATAGAGCAAGGTGATAACGAAGGCTGGACACCTCTACATAGTGCATGTGGGAAAGGTCATCTTGATATTGTGAAGTGCCTCATCTCTAAAGGATCTAAAGTGGATCAAGTGAACAAGGATGGTGCGACTCCTCTTCATGTTGCAGCTTGGAATGGACATCTTGATATAGTAAAGTTCCTTCTAGATAATGGGGCTGATCTCCACAAGAAGGATAATACAGGGGCCACCCCATTAAAGTGGGCGGCTCAGGGCAATGCACTCGAGGTAGTACGGTTTTTGTTAGAAAAGGGAGCAAACATAGAGCAAGGTGATAACGAAGGCTGGACACCTCTACATAGTGCATGTGGGAAAGGTCATCTTGATATTGTGAAGTGCCTCATCTCTAAAGGATCTAAAGTGGATCAAGTGAACAAGGATGGTGCGACTCCTCTTCATGTTGCAGCTTGGAATGGACATCTTGATATAGTAAAGTTCCTTCTAGATAATGGGGCTGATCTCCACAAGAAGGATAATACAGGGGCCACCCCATTAAAGTGGGCGGCTCAGGGCAATGCACTCGAGGTAGTACGGTTTTTGTTAGAAAAGGGAGCAAACATAGAGCAAGGTGTTAACGAAGGCTGGACACCTCTACATAGTGCATGTGGGAAAGGTCATCTTGATATTGTGAAGTGCCTCATCTCTAAAGGATCTAAAGTGGATCAAGTGAACAAGGATGGTGCGACTCCTCTTCATGTTGCAGCTTGGAATGGACATCTTGATATAGTAAAGTTCCTACAAGATAATGGGGCTGATATCCACAAGAAGGATAATACAGGGGACACCCCATTAACATTCGCGGCTCTAGACAATGCACTCGAGGTAGTACGGTATTTGTTAGAAAAGGGAGCAAACATAGAGCAAGGTAATAACAAGGGCTGGACACCTCTACGTATTGCATGTGGGAAAGGTCATCTTGACATTGTTAAATGTCTTGTAACAAATGGAGCAAAAGTAGAACAAGTAGATATGGTTGGTTGGACTCCTCTTCATTGTGCAGCCGGGAATGCACATCTTGATATAGTAAAGTTCCTCACAGATAATGGGGCTAATATCCACAAGACGAACAACAACGGAAACACTCCTTTGCACAAGGCTAATCAAAGTAATGCACTCGAAGTAGTACAGTTCTTCATAGCAAAAGGAGCAAACCTAGAAAAGGGTAATAACGAAGGCTTGACACCTCTACATTATGCCTGTACGGATGGTCATCTCGATGCTGTTAAATGTCTTGTAACAAATGGAGCAAAAGTAGAACAAGTAGATATGGCTGGTTGGACTCCTCTTCATTTTGAAGCTTCAGAGGGACATCTTGATATAGTAAAGTTCCTACTAGGTAATGGGGCTGATCTCCACAAGAAGGATAATACAGGGGACACTCCATTAAAACGAGCGGCTCAGGGCAATGATCTCGAGGTAGTACGGTTTTTGTTAGAAAAGGGAGCAAACATAGAGCAAGGTAATAACAAGGGCTGGACACCTCTACATAGTGCATGTGGGAATGGTCATCTTGACATTGTGAAGTTTCTCATCTCTATAGGAGCCAAAATAGATCAAGTGAACAAGGTTGGTATGACTCCTCTTCATTTTGCAGCTGGGAATGGACATATTGATATAGTAAAGTTCCTCGTAGATAATGGGGCTGATATCCACAAGGTGTCTAATACAGGGGCCACCCCATTACAATGTGCTGCTCAAAACAATGTACTCGAGGTAGTACGGTTTTTGTTAGCAATGGGAGCTGACATAGAACATAACGATGGCTGGACACCACTGCATGATGCCTGTGAGAAAGGACATATTGGTATTGTGAAGTGGCTCATCTCTAATGGAGCCAAAGTAGATCAAGTGATAAAGGATGGTGCGACTCCTCTTCATGTTGCAGCCGCGAAAGGACATCTTGATATAGTTAAGTTCCTCCTGGATAATGGGGCTGATATCCACAAAGGGACTAATACAGGAGCCATCCCATTACACATAGCTGCTCGGGACAATGCACTTATGGTAGTAGAATTCTTGTTAGCAAAGGGGGCTAACATAGAACAGGGTAATAACGAGGGATGGACACCTCTCCATGATGCCTGTTGGAAAGGTCACCTTGACATTGTGAAATGTCTCATTTCTAAAGGTGCTACAGTAGATCAAGTGACAAAGGATGGTGCGACTCCTCTCCATGTTGCAGCTGCGAATGGACAGCTTGATATAGTGAAGTTCCTACTGGATAATGGGGCTGATATCGACAAGGAGGCCAACGATGGATCAACTCCGTTACACTCTGCGGCCCAGAAGAATGCACACGATGTACTCATGTTCTTGTTAGCGAAGGGAGCTAACATAGAAAAGGGCAATAACGAGGGATTGACACCGCTCCATTATGCCTGTAGGGTAGGTTACATTGATATTGTGAAGTTTCTCATCTCTAAGGGAGCCAAAGTAGATCAAGTGAAAAGAGATGGTGCGACTCCTCTTCATGTTGCAGCATGGAATGGACATCTTGATATAGTTAAGTTCCTCCTAGTTAGTGGGGCTGATATCTATAAGGGGACTAATACAGGAACCACTTCATTGCACTGGGCGGCTCAGCAAAATGCACTTATGGTAGTAGAGTTCCTGTTATCAAAGGGAGCTCATATAGCACAGGGTAATAACGAGGGGTGGACACCTCTCCAGTTTGCCTGTGAGAAAGGTCATCTTGACATTGTGAAGAGTCTCATCTCTAAAGGAGCAAAAGTAGATCAAGTGAAAAAGGATGGTATGACTCCACTTCATGTTGCAGCTGCGAAACGACATCTTGATATAGTTAAGTTCCTCCTGGATGATGGGGCTGATATACACAAGGGGTCTAATACAGGAGACACCCCACTAAAATGGGCGGCTCAGGTCAATGCATTCGAGGTAGTACGGTTTTTGTTAGCAAAGGGAGCTAACATAGAACAGGGTGATAACAATGGGTTGACACCTCTCCATGATGCCAGTCAGAATGGACATCTTGATATAGTAACGTTCCTCCTAGATAATGGGGCTGATATCCATAAGGGGTCTAATACAGGAGACACTCCTTTACACAAAGCTGCCCAAAACAACGAACTCGAGGTAGTGCGGTATTTGTTAGCAAAGGGAGCTAACATAGAACAGAGTAATAACGATGGCTGGACACATCTGCATAGTGCATGTGAGAAAGGTCATCTTGACATTGTGAAGTGTCTCATCTCTAAACGAGCCAAAGTAGATCAAGTGAGAAAGGATGGTTGGACTCCTCTTCATGTTGGAGCTGCGAATAGACATCTTGATATAGTAAAGTTCCTCCTAGATAATGGGGCTGATATCCACAAGGATTGTGATGAAGGGGCCACTCCTTTACACATGGCGGCTCATCATAATGCACTCGAGGTAGTAGTGTTTTTGTTAGCAAAGGGAGCAAACATAGAACAGGGTGATAACAATGGGTTGACACCTCTCCATGATGCCAGTCAGAATGGACATCTTGATACGGTAAAGTTCCTCCTAGATAATGGGGCTGATATCCATAAGGGGTTTAATACAGGAGAAACTCCTTTACACAAAGCTGCCCAAAACAACGAACTCGAGGTAGTGCGGTATTTGTTAGAAAAGGGAGCCAACATAGAACAAGGTGATAACGATGGCTGGACACCTCTCCATGATTCATGTAGGACAGGTCATCTTGACATTGTAAAGTGTCTCATCTCTAAAGGAGCCAAAGTAGATCAAGTAGAAAGTGATGGTAGGACTCCTCTCCATGTTGCAGCAGTGTTTGAACATCTTGAGATAGTGAAGTTCCTACTGTATAATGGGGCTGATATCCACAAGGGGGATAATACAGGAAACACTCCATTATACTTGGCGGCTCAGGAGAATGTACTTATGGTAGTAGGGTTCTTGTTAGAAAAGGGAGCCAACACAGAACAAGGTGATAACGATGGCTGGACACCTCTCCATGATTCATGTAGGACAGGTCATCTTGACATTGTGAAGTGTCTCATCTCTAAAGGAGCTACAGTAGATCAAGTGACAAAGGATGGTGCGACTCCTCTCCATGTTGCAGCTGCGAATGGACAGCTTGATATAGTGAAGTTCCTACTGGATAATGAGGCTGATATCCACAAGGGGGATAATACAGGAGCCACTCCATTAAAATGGGCGGCTCAGGGCAATGCACTCGAGGTAGTAGAGTTCCTGTTATCAAAGGGAGCTTATATAGCACAGGGTGATAGCGATGGCCGGGCACCTCTGCATGATGCCAGTTCGAAAGGTTATCTTGACATTGTGAAGTGTCTCATCTCTAAAGAAGCCAAAGTAGATCAAGTGCAAAAGGATGGTGCGACTCCTCTTCATGTTGCAGCTGGGAATGGGCATCTTGATATAGTAAATTTCCTAATAGGTAATGGGGCAGATATCCACAAGAAGGATAATACAGGGGCCACCCCATTAAAGTGTGCTGCTCAAAACAATGCACTCGAGGTAGCACGGTTTTTGTTAGCAATGGGAGCTGACATAGAACAGAGTCATAACGATGGCTGGACACCTCTGCATGATGCATGTTGGAAAGGTCATCTTGACATTGTGAAGTGTCTCATCTCTAAAGGAGCCAAAGTAGATCAAGTGAAAAAGGATGGTGCGACTCCTCTTCATGTTGCAGCTTGGAAAGGACATCTTGATATAGTAAAGTTCCTTCTAGACAAAGGGGTTAATATCAATAAGAAGAATAATGACGGAAAGATCCCTTTGGATCTGGCTTCTGATGACGAAGTTGTTAAATATTTGCGGTCTCATAGAGATAACGGCAACACCAACTAATACAACTTTTAGTTTGAAAATAATGCAAAATGCACTACATGGCTCATATTCAAATCCGACAAGGTATAAAAGGTTTTGCACCAGCATAATCATATAGCATTATGCATTAATTGTTTTCACTTGTTTTTAGGCTTCACCAGACCCACACTTATTCTATGGGCAGGACCGCAGCAGCTGACGCTACCATGACATACCATGGCAGCGTCAGATGGTGCAGTCTTGCTCATATAATAAGCTTGTTTGACAAGAGGGTCAGATAGTTGTTAAAGTGATCCCTAATCATCACTGGCGTGCTGGGGAGGGGGTTCTTGCCCCCCCCCCCCCCCCCCAAAAAAAAAAAAAAAAAAAACCCGTCCAATCATATGGGTTATTTCAAATTCTATATAGCTGTACATATCAGTGTTTTCAGGGTCTTTCTTGAGACATGATAAGTCAGATTCTACTTCATACCGAGTCAAATTTCCTTCCTAGGTATTTACACCAAATTGAATAATTTCAAGTAAAACTATTGTAACAGCCCCCTTACCGTTCATGGACGAACCCCTCTCTCGGTCCCTTCGCAATCTGCTTTGTGTAAGTGTGGTATCAGTTGATGTACCATGAATAAAGTAACATTTGGTGCAATGTTTGAACTGTTGGAACATTGCTTGATTCTAAATTCGCAACAATATTACCATCATTACAAATTATTGAGAATTGTAGAATTTAAAAATGCACTGTTTTACAATTGCAATTAATGCATGTTACCACATGTGCCATACAAAATCTAAATGAATGGAATATCAAGCAGCATAGTTTCATAAACCATAATCAATGCATTCCGCAACATGTGCTATTTCACAACATTGTAAAGGCACGCGCAATGCCTTGTGAGTTTTGAATTGGGCCATTTTGTCTTCTATTCAATATGTACTCATTCAGCTATAAAGTGACGCAAATCTCTGATTTTCACACATATCGAACATAACAACTGTTTAATATTGTGGTAAGATGACAACTTGAAACAATTATCGGTTATGAAATTATAAGCAGTTGTTTAGGGAGGTAGTTACTTTTTGTGTTCGGTTTAAATGCATATTTATTATATAGGATATATTGAATTTAGAAAGTAAATTCCTTTTTTAAAATTAAATATTCTAATAATATGGCAAATTATCCTCATCATACAAGTGTTTAAATATTGATTGCTCTATCTCTTGATAGAAAGTACATTGTTAGTATACCTCGAAATCTTTTCAATACAACTCATCAACTTTTGTTCAGTGACATGGATTTATTTCGTATAACCATTCGATTGTGTGTCATGATGCTAATATGTACACATAAATTATATTAGTGTTGGGGCATGCATCGTTCTCTGTTTGCTTCTTATTCAATAAGATACATTATATGATTGTATTTCAA
Source organism: Echinarachnius parma (assembly GCA_037951105.1). Classification (NCBI taxonomy): domain Eukaryota; kingdom Metazoa; phylum Echinodermata; class Echinoidea; order Clypeasteroida; family Echinarachniidae; genus Echinarachnius; species Echinarachnius parma. The sequence continues at coordinate 17,571 of JBAMJV010012672.1, forward strand.
GTTGTTTCATATTAATGTAACTATACAAAACAAACATTGTAAATAATACATACTCCATGAGATTTCATTAGACATCACAATAGTCAACATAAAGCTGATAATATACAGTATCATTATATGAATATATCTAGTGACAGCTCTTGAAAAGTATACAACGTATGGTGTATCAGTCTTGGATAGTAATGCAGATACGAAGTTTATAAGTTACATTGTATATCATAGGAAATATAACAGTTTATCACCTGACTTAGTAAATACAGTACATGAGCTGCCATGTAAGATTTTTGGATATTACATGGCACTGTTACATGGCAATTCAGATGATAAAACAGTTGTTAACTTTGCTGTCGGGAAAATCATGGAATGTTCCCCTCGGGATTTTAAATGCTATTTCGTGAAAAAAATAAGTCCCTCGACTACGTCTCGGGACTTATTAACTCTTTCCTCATCAATAGCATTTAAAATCCCTTGGGAGTGGAACATTCCGTGTTTTTCCCTCCACCTCCAGCTAACAAATGTATATTATTGTATATCATCGCAAAAAATAAAGAAATATCGTAAACTATAATGTATTTGTAAAATATGGAAGATATATGTGTATATTAGTACAAATGCATGCATGTACAAGGCCTATGATACATTTCACTAATTGCTGTGTATAATTATGTACGAGTTATTTTGTTTCAATATTGGGTCGCGACCACGTTATGAGGTCGTGGTTCCTGACTAGTTGTACATTGTTGTCATAATTGTACATGCATTTTGGTATTAGTAATATTGCGAATGAAGACTACTTACATCTCAGGAATTAAGATTTGATAAAAATGTATGGAAATTGAGTTTGTGGTAACCTTGCGAATGAAACAAACCCGTAAAATTAAAATTAAACAAATTAATTAAATTGATTTGTTTTATATTGAAAATATGAATTATATAGTACAGGTAGACAACCCATTGCATAACAAATAAGTATTCTTATTGTGCATATACATAATTAGTAAACCGCTCATGATGGAGCTTTTAAAATAAATACGTGTAATACAGTACGGGAGTCGATTATGTTTATGTTTAGTGGTATGTACGTGTATTTGAGCATCACCCTACTAGTCCGTGGGCCAGAGGGGTCTAGTGAAAGTGAGGGAGGGTATGAGCAGAATGAAATAGATAAAGTGGTAAAGAGACAACAATCGGTGAATAGTACAAGACGAAAGAGGAACAGAGTTAAAGACCAAAGCTGGACACTAGCGGGAACAATGCATACAATGCATCACCTGTTCGTTAATCGTCACCAGTTAGTTAAACTAACTATGTACATTTAATTCCAAACTAAACAAGTCATTACTGAAAATGGATATATAATTTTACAGACCTGCATATGCACAGAGTAAATGAAAGGTATAGTCCGTGGGCCAGAGGGGTCTACCGGTGACCCCCCCTATGATCCTCCGACTTGGGTGTCATTTTGTCCATTGATATGTCTAATGTTAGAAACAAAATGTTCCCAAGAAAAAAACTCATTTGCACTATGTTTTTTTACTACTTTTTTGAAGGTATGTAAAAATAGCACTTTTTCATTTTTTGCTGCATTTCTTATGGTTGGTGAAAATTGAGATTGCATTAACTGCTCTTATTTCATAATGGCTAGGTCTGTATCAACTAAACTTTGCTGATACATATGTTTACATACCCATAAGACACAGAAAAAGTTTCATGGTCAAAGTTGATTGGCTTCATATAATTATGACGTCATCAAATTGAACAAAACGAACAAAACGGTCAAAAAAACAATGTTCATTAGTACAGTTTATTTTTTTCACCATGAAAATGATGATAATGAGCTTAAACTTATGTTGTCTATTTCTGAAAGTATATTAAGATCAGAAATGGTGTTATTCTTTGAATATAATGTACAAAATTTACATTTTTAATTACGTGATCACCATGCGTCATATGCAGTTTTAAGGCATATGATGGCCATGTTGTGTAGGGCCCAAGTGAATACATATTGCTTCCTGTTTTATTTCTTTATTTGAGGACCAATCACTCTCATATTTGGCACATATGTGAACCTAGTAGGGCTCTTTAGTTTCCAATAGATAGAATTTCAAAAGGTCATCATATGAGGGCGCTATTTACTAAAATTTGATAAAAACATACAAAATCCCATAGATTCCAATATAATGAGGCTTTTTTCTCTATATGTCTGATTTTTATAGACAACTTGATTTTTAGTTCGCATTATTATACAAATTTACTTTTCCTAGAATGAAATTAAAGACTGTTTTGTTGTATCTTATATGTTTTAGGGCATAAATCAGGCATAAATACGTCTAAATGTTACTTTAAAAGTGGAATAGGGAATACAGTGCGCTACATACAAACTATTTTGATTGTTTATTTAATCCTAACTCTATTAATCTAGTCATGAGTGAGATTTTCGATAGCATATGAATGAATGAATAACTTTATTACCAATAAGATAACAATATAACAATCATACATGAATATAAGAAATGTTGACAGACAAACAAACTGGTAAAAGGACCCCACAGAAATAGCAACTTTTGCTAGTGGGGCGTAGGACCCTATGTACATGAATAGACGATATGCTTACATTTGACTAAGGCAAGATTAAATAACATTCTACACTATTTCCTACACTAAGTATTTACAATAGTGGACACACTAATAACTACTAAACTATAAGATTATATAAAACATGTAAAATCTGTTCAAGAGAATAAAAATTGCTTTATGTTTGGTAGCAATTCACAAAACACTACAAGACATATTGACTAAATAAATACTTTTTTACATTCATCTTCTATTAATATATCAAATTGAGGCAAAATGTTTTGGGACATCTTGCCATAAATTTGTTTTTCAATATTTTGCATTATTCTTTTTGGCATCACTTTTTTTCAGAGAAGAGAACAAATGAAAACGTCTCGTTGACAGTTCATTATTTGATCCCTGCTCAATTGTGAGTTTTTGTCTTAAACTGATGGTTTTGTGTTGACAACTCGATTTTGTTTCATTAGTACAGTATGCAAGTTTATGCAAGTTCGTACCTCCAAGGATATGTATGTATAATAGTTTATAACTGTCTGAATGTGACCTTGAAAGTGAAATTAGAAATACATTGCGATACATATGTTTTTATGTACCATTTGTTCAGCCCTGTTAATCTAGCACTGAGTAAGTTGTTTCTATCTGAATACATTTACGAATATCAAATATAAACATAACAAACACAAAATAGCTATTATACATCTAGTCAGATTTAAACAGAAAATACATTAATTCTATTACTTTTTTTGCTTGGACCACCCGGCCTTTTTAGAAAAGGGAACAGCATAGTACATGTACGTCTCATCATGAACCTACTACTAGGTTCATGGTCTCATTAACAAGGATGAACATTATAAGTTTGGGGTTACCAGGGTAACAGAGAGTTTACAAAACCTATAGGCACAGGGGAAGTCTGTGTGTACAGCATTGTTTTGTATTTTCTGCAACTCTTTTTCTTGAATGAAGATGAAGCATACTATTCATAGTCATATTCATCAAACATGATTTTACATCAAAGTTTATTTAGAGCAATTAAGTGGAGACATTCCATTAGTCATTGACACATAGAAATGGTAAAGATGAAGTAGTAACCGTTCAATATAATTTGGCCTTCCTGAGAACCCTAAATGATCTGGAAGGATCACGGCCTGAAAAGCCACTATGGCAACATTGTTGATATCGATTCGCTGTTTTATCCACTGTGTGGGAAACGGTGGCAGAGCATACATGCTTTTAAGCTTAAATATCAACGAAGGATGGACGACACATATCTGTTGGACTTTTTTATCCTTTTAAATGTATTTTCCTTAGGAGATATCCATGGCATAAAATAAGGTACGAAGATCAATGTGGACATGTCGATAACAAACGGGGGGGGGGGGGGGGGGGGGAGGGGTACTCGTGTATACAGTATTTGCGATACGGGTATGTGCCGCTTCAAAGACCCCTGTTTTACAGCCGATCCGGCCGCTCCTAAGGGTCCCATCTTTCATTTTTTTAAGGCAGATCGACGCTCCTAAAGTTCCCATTTTTATATTGAAAAGGCCAATCGTCGCTCCTATAAGTCTCTTTTCATCAAAACAAAATAAGGCCGCTTTTCAGAGCTCTGCCTCGATAATTGTTGGCGATGGACAACTGTTAGGGATAAGTCTACCCTTTCTACATGATAGAATCTCTCCCGCACGCGTACAGTGAAGGCATTCTCTGCTGCAGATTGATAAACTGTTTGTTTTCAAAGGAGATTATCGGTTGTTGTTGTTTTTTACCCCCACCTTCAATAGCAGTTTCGAGCTTGTTTCATGCATTATTTCGTATCATAACACAAATTCCTGCCAATGTCGGGAAAATATGAGCGCTACGTCATTTGCCTCTGTCAGATCTTTGATTATGCACATTCAATGTACCAGATCACAATTAAGCAGGTGGTCCATGATCTGAGGGGCTTGACCGCACATTCTGCTGCACCTTCGATATATCCCCAGTTCAACATGTTGGTTTGCATTTTCCACGCCTGCCAAAGCCTATTCAGGCTACGCAAAGTCATCAAGGGTTGGTTGATCCTGCTGACCGTTTCTCTGATGGCACCATAGCCATACACTAGTGGCATGTCCTAAAGCTCAATTTGTCTTCCCAGAGTTTGAGCCTTCTTGAAGACACGCGTGAAAGGAAGCTTTCCGTGACTTAGTGGGCCAAGGATGCAGTGGGTGGTAATGCAGTGGGTGTCCTTCGTCCTCTGTTTGTCTCAGTCATTCCTTCTGGTTATCAGCAGCCCTCTTTATTTCAGGGGGTGCGATGCCAGAGATCAGATATATGTTATCAGTCCTCGTTCGTCTCATACATCATGTGATATAACGTAAGCGTGTGTTCTTCGTTGCATGTGCTGAGCTTTCCCACATCCGTGCAGGCATACTCTGCAACATAGTATAAGAGAGATCTGATTGTTGTCGGGATTGCACTCCACGAGGACATGTTTGATGTGCTCGGTTTGCCAAGAAAGGCATTCCTGGAGCTGACCTTCCCCTTGAGCTTGGTGATATTGGCCTTGTACTTTTGAAAGATCTATCTTAAGGTCACCCCTAGATATGTAGAGAGGACTATCACAGTGTCCCAGTCTAGTTCCATTCCAAGTGATCTTCAGTTTCTGGTTTGCATGCATGTTTTTCAGATGAAAGGCGCATATTTCAGATTTAGTTGAATTAGACTTCAGATGATTATCTTTGTAGTACAAGGATATGTTGGTAAGTCCCTCATACAAGGTGGCTTCTGCCTTATGGAAGTCATCACTTTGGGTGGTGATACACATGTCGTCTGCACATATGAAACTCCTGGTCTCAGGGTAGATATAGGTTGATCGTTAACATAGATGTTGACATGGGCGTAGATACTTACGTAATACATATTCATCAGGGAGGGATGAATCAATAGATCACTCCCCCCCCCCCCCCCCCCTCCCCCTCTCAATGAATAAGTATCAATGACAGATCTACGCCCATAAATGCTGAACAGAGTTGGGCCAGAATGCTTCCTTGGGGAGGCCATTCTTTTGCCTGCGCCAACGACTCTTCTTTCCAAACAGCTCAACCAAGAATTTTTTCAGTCAGGGTCAGAATTAGTCGCTTGAACAGCTTGAAGGTGTGGCAAAGAAGTGGTCTGTTACACGCTTTGTTGCTGATGGGTCTTTTTTCTGGAGCTTGCATGTTCTGATGGATGCCGTTCCGCGACAGGGAACGTGTCCTCCCAATAAAGTTGTCCACACATGTAAATTTTGTTGTGGTAAGATTTACATTTAGTTGGTGTATGTTTAGGATTGTAGTGAGTGTGATATTAATATCAGAGATAATTACTGTGTTGTGTTCTTGTGCTCTTGACTACAATTCAAAGGTCTTCAGCATAAATTAGAATTGTTTCAGAAGTTTGGTTAAGTGAAATCAATTGTAACCTCATTTACATGTTAAGGATGAGCCAGTGGCTTACTGTTTCATATGCATAGGCAGCAGTTGGTTTTAAGATATGTTCTGGACTGTGGCAAATTAATTACTTAGCTCGTGATTAATAACATTGGTCAGGAGCCAGCCTGCCCAAGTTTGGGGTGCTCTTTTGTGATTGCGTGGATTGCGTGGTGCTGGTTTAGGATCAAGCGCTTCAAAAGCTTAAAGATGTGGCGCAGCTAGAAGGTAGATGCTTAATTTTCGTATCATTCTTTGTCATAATTTCCTGGCGTAAAGATAGTGATTTGTTGGCATTATATCTGATCACTACAGCTAGTATATGAGACAAACGGTGTAATGCTTAAGTTCCATGATGAAATTTGATGTACATATATACATTATTTGTCACCTTTATTCATAGTGAAGAAAAACAATCATGAAATATGGGATCTAACTGACATCAGCTATTGCCACAGCCATGCTTTCACAGGCCGTCATGCTAGCAGAATTATGTGAGGTGTCAGTGATTAATGGAATGTACTTAGTATCCCGTTTATTATGAATATTGACATAGTACGTTGATTTTGGTAACAAAATAAAAGCGCAAATGTTGCAAAAGAAGTTAACAGTTCTACACACACATACGTTCCCATGCATGTGCCTCTAAATTCTAGACAACTTTTCATGATCTAAAACATATTTCAATGTGGACGTTAACTTTAATTTTATTTAATTTCTGTCACCATGGTTATCATAAAGGCATGCATGTGTGTGTACTCATTTAGTTATCACATGACGTTTCTGTCACTTTTGTAGGGTAGGTATCAAATAATGAACTGCATACAAGAGGTGTTAATTTTTGTTCTCTTCTCTGAAAAGAAATGTCATGCCAAACAGAAGAATAATACAAATATTGAAAAACAAGTTTCTGAATATAATTTTTCCCAAACATTTATCTTAACTTGATATTGGAGTAAAAATGCTATCGAAAATCTCACTCAGGACTAGATACATAGCATCATAGGATTACTATTAAATTAATAATCTGGAATTGTTTGTATGTAGCGCAATGCAATCCCTATTCTACTTTTGAGGTAACATTTAGACGGAGTTATGCCTAATTTAAGGTCTAAAGCATATAATATACAACATAACAGTCTTAAATTTCATTCTAGGAAAAGAAAATTTGCATAATAATGCAAACAAAATATCAAGTTGTCTATACAAAGCAGACAGATCGAGAAAAAAACTAATTATTATCAGAATTTATAGGATTTTGTATGTTTTTATCAAAATTTTGTAAATAGCGCCCTCATATGATGACCTTTTGAAATTCTACTTATTGCAAACTAAAGAGCCTTACTAGTTTAACATATGTGCCAAATATGAGAGTGATTGGTTCTCAAATAAAGAAATCAAAGAGGAAGCAATATGTATTCACTTGGGCCCTACACAACATGGCCATCATATGCCTTAAAACTCATATGACGCATGGTGATTACGTAATTAAAAATATCATTTTTGTACATTATATTCAAAGAATAACACCATTTTTTATCTTAATATACTTTCAGAAATAGACAACATAAGTTTAAGCTCATTATCATCATTTTCATGGTGAAAAAAATAAACTGTACTAATGAACATTGTTTTTTTGACCGTTTTGTTCAAGGAAATTGGCATGATTTTTCATATGCAAATTTGATGACGTCATAATTATATGAAGCCAATCAACTTTGACCATGAAACTTTTTCTGTGTCTTATGCTTATGTAAACACATGTATCAGCAAAGTTTAGTTGATACAGACCTAGCCATTATGAAATGAGAGCAGTTAATGCAATCTCAATTTTCACCAACCCTAAGAAATGCAGCAAAAAATGAAAAAGTGCTATTTTTACATACCTTCAAAAAAGTAGTAAAAAAACATAGTGCAAATGAGTTTTTTTCTTGGGAACATTTTGTTTCTAACATTAGACATATCAATGGACAAAATGGCACCCAAGTCGGAGGATCATAGGGGGGGTCACCGGTAGACCCCTCTGGCCCACGGACTATACCTTTCATTTACTCTGTGCATATGCAGGTCTGTAAAATTATATATCCATTTTCAGTAATGACTTGTTTAGTTTGGAATTAAATGTACATAGTTAGTTTAACTAACTGGTGACGATTAACGAACAGGTGATGCATTGTATGCATTGTTCCCGCTAGTGTCCAGCTTTGGTCTTTAACTCTGTTCCTCTTTCGTCTTGTACTATTCACCGATTGTTGTCTCTTTACCACTTTATCTATTTCATTCTGCTCACACCCTCCCTCACTTTCACTTTCTATCACTCCGCTTTTATATTCATGTAGACATGTTGTGCTTCAGCACCCCGTTGTTTTATACCTTAGTATGATGATGTTGATCAAAATGTTTCAGGCATAAAGTTATTCTCAAATTTAAATTATATGGTTGTGATATCATAATAATACATACATACATAAGTCTTTTGTTTATAAGTCACCCCATTAATATGAACATTTAAAAAACGATTATGTTAGTTTTATCATATGGATTCTCTTATATACTGTACGTTAAAATGTATCGTAACAAAATAATCGTGCCAACTATTGTATTTGTGTGATTTTATTGGCTGTGATCTTTGCAAAATATCTACATTCGTCAAAGTTAACCACACACCACCATGGCACAGAATATGGCACTTTAAATAAATACAAAATTACCACTACAAACAATCTTCTTTTCTTTAACCCACATTTGACAATGAAGAAAATAGGAAATCCGAATTAGTATTAAATCAATTTTTAAAGGATTTATTGTACTTGCAGCAAGCAACATATCAATAAGATCAAAACCATAATCCCGATTTAAAACAACACAAGGTCAATCTGAATAGCTCTAGACTCAGAGTTAAGGAATTAAGATCGTAAAAACACAAATTTGTTCATAATATTATTCAATTAAATTCGATTTGAATGATTGTTTCTTTTCGAATGGCATCAAACAACTTTGCAATCCTCATATCCTGTACGGGGAAATGCGTGTAATAAGAAATATTTAAAAGAAATCATAGAAATGGAAAATGCGAATATTCATATGGATTTATAAACATTTTTGTGAAATGTTCCATACGAGAGTTAGCTGATTTTTAAGATTTCTTAAACAATATGTTGCCTAACGTAAACATTTAATGATAATACAGTTTTGGTCAAACTAAATTTCAGTAACTAAAACTTGCACGTTGTTAAATACTAAAAACTTATAGTTAAAACAAATATAGAATATAAGAAAAAACATAACGGCCAAGAAGGCCGTTTTCATTCTTTTTAAAGCAGCTAATAACACAACAGGGTGCCCTCTAGACACATGAAAGTTTCAACCAATACTTATAAAAATGTGCATGTTATGTTTAGTCAAAATGATTTATCAATAAAGAGGTCTTCAAAACAATATTAAAGGAACTACAGCGTCTAGATGGCCTAATTTTCACAATTCGGCTCTCTATATGTAATTTTTCCCGAAGAAAAAGAATTTGGCAGTCATTTCTCATGAAATCAATACATTTTGAGGTAATTAGTAAATATCTAATTGTCCTGGGAATGCCCCTTTTAAATCGCCAAAATGTGACGTCATCTAAAGAACGGACTAATAAACTAAATTCTGTAGATGACGCGTCGTGACGTAAGCCAATGAATTGTCAATCACATGTCGATCACGCTGCCGATTCCGGACCCTAAATGTGGGTGGGGCGTAAACTGGCTGCTAAGTGAGATTTGGCATCAGAAAACTAGTCTTAAATCACTACTGTGTTTATTTTCATGGATTTTTTTTCGGCAGACCTATGTTTCAAGTCATCAACTATGGAATAAGTGTCAAAGTACGTTGTATTCTTTAGGTCCTTTAAAGCCACTTTGGTATATTTATGTAAATATGTAGGCTTTATCAATATTTTCTAAAAATTTAATAAATGTTAGGGCCCAACTTTAATTCCATTAGGATACATTTAGGATATATCAGCTGTTTCTGAACCTATTTTTCCCAAACAGAGTTTAAATATTGTCTTAGAAATGATGTGCTTTTTTCAAACGTTTCACTTAGTTACAATCATTACCTCACAACAAATCCTTCAAGCACCCTCTAAACCAAAACTGTACTATCCCTTTACTAGAATCAGAATATGATTATAATTCAAAACATCAAATAAAAGCCCAATAAAAAAACACTAGGTCCCTTACCATTTGTTCTGGGCGTTCAGGGATCTCAATATATATCTTTCCAAATTGACATGTAAAAATCTATAATCTATGAAACTATGACATCATGAATATTAATCAGCAGCTTATTTGCATACAGCATACTAAACAAGTAGACTGGTCAATAAACTTACCATTTTGGCATCATTTTACATTCTTAAAGCATTATTATCGGGGCAAATGTGTCGCAATCTATTAATTGAGAACAAATGTAACGTGTTCTGTACCACAGAAGCCTATTGAAGTGATTCAAGTCAGTGATTACCAAAACACGCATTGATTTAAATTGTTGTTTTAATTGAGCAACCCTTCTTTCAATAAAAGTGTAATAACAACAAGATAACTGAGCCTAATAACATGCAATGTCAAGCCAAATACAGGTAGGCCTATTATATACACACATACTGTTTAGTTAAGAATGTACATGTACATGGATAGTAATAGTATAAATAGTGCAAATCACCATGGTTAAAGTGCTCGACTAAATAAATTGGAGCAATTATTAGTATGACTTAATTATAACTACGACGTTGTTTCGTAGACACATATGTGCCCACTATTCAGGTTAGAGTAAGAAGTAATTACTTCGAGAAGGGAATCACTCAACAAAGTTAATTCAACTTGTGCAAAAGTAAGTTTATTGGGGGAGTGAGCATAATGTATATAGATATAAATATATTGTAGCGTTCACCGCCTACCTGGCTAGGCAGGGGAGTGCTGGTTCGTGACAGGATGCCGCTTGCCCCCGTGCCGTCACTGCCAGATGAGGGTGGGCCGAGCGGTTCTTGTAGACATAGATTCGTTTGGGCGGAAGTATACCACCCGGCGGGTAGTTCAAGAACCAGATTTTAATGAACTTTGCTAGGCGTTGGTATCGTTGGATACCAAGAGGTAATGACTGGACCCCTTCTCATCTGATTAACAACTCAGCTAGGCGTTGGTAAGGGAAACAATCAAATCCCAACTCGGTATTGACACTATGCTGCGCCAGAGCAGCCACCAAACTCACGCAGGGAATTCCCTCCTAGCAATCCTGGCTACCCTAATTGTCGCCAGCGAGCTGGAGTGTTGCTAACACCGTAGAAATCTATGGCCTTGAGTCAACCAAAGATAGTGCAACATATCATAATGCACATCGATCATTCATCTAGCACCCTGTGTTGTGTCAAACCGAAACTTGACATCGAAAGCTGCCAGTATGGTTTTATGATATATAACATTTCTTTTAAACAAATACACCAGTGACAAAATACAAAGTTACAATTGTAACCCCTGTTTATTATGGCGACCCTTCACTCACCGTAACGATCAGCATATAAAATGAAAGGGCTCACATTATACCCAATCATGAACGGACTTAGTAACATTGTCCAAATCCATTAAATCCAATTGGTGAAATGTGGTGAAATGTTGAAAAGCTTCGGAGTCATACATATGTTGATGTTTTTACTGGTTTTACAATAGTTTTTTTTTAATAATGTGTGCATCACACCTTTTAAAAAATATACTATTGTCATGTGATGTTCCAACTTTCACAATATACAATGGGGTTACTCATGTTCACCATACCTCATTTTAATCAACACACTCTGGATACACCGTCAAAGCGCCCTTATGCATGTGGGTTGGGCACTGTGATGTATTGATACACGTTTGTTTGAGAGTAATAATAAGAACACAACAGCGGCTATTTATATAGCGCTATTCACGTGAGTCTCATAGCGCATTACATTTCCTTTACTACCCCGCCGGTCAAGGGACATGATGGATATACACTGTGCTAATACCACCACATCAAACTTTACAGTTTTTACCAAAGACACAATCCCTAACCAGAAACATAACCTTAACCCTAATGCACATCACTAACCCTAATCACAATTCATAACATGCCTAACAAATTTATAATTGTCTAGTAGACCAAATGGCTGTAGACCAATTGGCAAGTTACCGTTCAATTATCCTAATATAATATGCTATTTACCAGTAGTTGTATGGAACTGTATTAATGTTTTTTTAAGTTATGAGTAATACACATGAACTGGTCATGCTGGTGATGGATATCATGCATGTCTTTATAATCACACATTAAGAGGTAAAACTATCGGCGGATAAAAATAAGTCAGAGGGCGTTAAAGGGATAGTTGAGTATTGGTCAAACTTAACTTTAGTAACTGCACCAAAACCTGCACCATTACGGTACAAAGTAATAGTTATAACTTCCCCATGCTCGAAAAGTATACACAATTACAAACGACTAAGTAAAACCCCCGTTATCATTCGAAAAGAGCTGTTACAACAATAAACAATTGGTTTTAGCTTTTTTGCATACAAAATTGTGCATTAAATGTTTGTTAAAATAATGATTCAATAGAGATATCATCAACGACTTTTAAAAACCTATTCTGATTTTTTTCAAAGTAGTCTTCGAGCATTTTTAGAAATGTTTCTATAAAGGCTAAATATCGCTCGGTGAACGCACTACGGGAAATACCAATACTCAACACTACCTTTGAAGGGATAGTTGAGTATTGGTCAAACTTAACTTTAGTAACCAAAACCTGCACCATTACGGTCCAAAGTAATAGTTATAAACTTCACCATGCTCGAAAAGTATACACAATTACAAACGACTAAGTGATTAAAGTGATTCAGGTAAAGTGTCAGATATTGCACAAAATGACATTTGAGACTTCAATCCTATATCAATATCATTGTAAAATATAATTGAAAGATTTGTGAAAGTTTGAAAGAAAACGAAAACCGTTTACCTCGTGAAAAAAGGGAATATTGATTTCATATTTTATCACCGAAAACTGATGGCTTACCGTAAATTTGTCACAGGAATGATGGTCCGCGGCCGTTGATATGCGCACCCGTACATGTACACATCGGCTCAGCTCAACAGTCGCGGGTACATCGACTCGTTGAATTGCGCTGCCGTGTCTATCTGGGAGGTTCAGCCCGTGATCGCGTTGCCCGTTGCGCGCCCGCCGGGTGGCCTGGGCGTGGACGTAATAACTACAGCTACCGTAGCTACCAAATAAAAGCAACTCCACGTACGCATATTCTGAATTTCCATTGTTCTCTTTCAAATTTTCTTATATAACTACTCACTCTCCCACTCTCATATAGTAGGCAACATCCGCCATATTGTGTATTCATTTTTCATGGAGACAATGGAATAGCGGGTCAGACTGAAAGGGGGCACACCGTATATTTTTTTCTACAGAATGTTCCCCCTGTATAATACATTATTGGCTTTCTTGCAGTGGCATGACTATTTTGAAAAGTGGGGGTGGGGTCGTGGAAGGGAGCAGGGATGGTGGATGGTGTGGGAGGGGTATCGCACTATCGACCCTCCCACAGTAGGAAGCTTTTGCAACTTTTCACTCGAAAAAATGTGCAGTGTGTTCCTTACCTTGGAATATACTAGAATTCAAGAAAGCATGACCTCGGGACCACATGATTGAAACCATTATAGAAACAGGCATACACCCTACATGCATGTCTATAATATATAGGCTACATTTGGGGAGGGTATGTGGGTAGACTTTTTGTATGTATCACCTCGGAAGTATGCTAGTTGTGCAAAGGATAGATATCCCCCACCATTCACCCTGTCATACCCCCAATCTATTCCTGTGATGTTTATATGCATGTCTATATATAGGCGACATTTGGGGAGGGTATGTGGGTAGATTATTTGTATGTATATCTTTAGAAGTATAGTAGTTATGCAAAGGAGAGATATCCCCCACCCTTCACCCTGTCATACCCCCAATCTATTCATGTGATGTTTTGTATTTTTATGGCAAATTATTAGGGGGGATGCGCCCCCAGGCAACATCACTGCATGTAGAGGTTGCTCCCCATGTACTCCTTATTTTTTAATAACACAGTGAATGAAAAATATAGATTTTCAGACAGTGTGAGCACATTATTTATCTTTTATGTCAACCAGTTGCAAATAACTACAAGTCTGTTTTGTGTTAGTATCTAACATGCGCACACACACACACACACCCACACTCACACATACTCTGCGGATACATCACTACACAGAGCCCACATTTACATTCAAGTACAGTCAAACCTGTTATAGCAGCCACCTTTTTATAGCAGCAAACCTGCCTATAATGGCCACCAAACATGATCCCTTGCAGAGAAAAGGAATGTAATGGAACCTGTCTATAGTGATCACCTTTCTACAGTGGCCACTTTGATTGGCAGTCATGGTACACAGGTTTGACTGTACATTTTCATGCTTCTAGCCGTTTTCCCCCTTTACCTGGTACTATGTGTGCATTTTTTACATTTCAAACTAACAAAATCGCCTGTTTGTGTATGCTGGTAAATTGTACTTTTTTGAAGTAGGATTTACATTCCTGAAATTTGAAGCAATGCAAATGGTTGAATAACTTGTGTATTTACACAGCATTTTCACATTTTATGAAAATCAATTATATAACAATATGCAATTATTGTTATTTGGATACTTTGTATTTAATTTTTCAATAAATGCAGAAGCAACTGTTACAAAAAATGAAATACTGGGTGATTGATTCAACTTTTGGATGTGTGCAGATCATGTAGTGTCTCTGTGAATTTATTTATTTATTTATTTATTTATTTATTTTGGTATACATTTCAAACTGATCAGCAGCAGTGCTGAAAGGATCAGTGTACATTGAACATCAAAACATACATAGTATAAACAATACAATATAGCAATTGTTACATTCGAATTTGAATGAATTGGAACAACAAAATTTACAAAACTAAATCACTATAAAATAAACAAAGCTACATTACACAAAGAATAAATATCAGATCATTGTGCATAATTGTGTCTCATACATTGTCCACCTAGCCATTTGGTTGATCCTGATCTATGAAAAATACAATTGAGTTGGCCGACCCTTCAATACCCTGCACATAATAGGGGAAGCCTCTGTGAATCCAAGCAAAAGGAGGGTTAAAAGGACAATTGGCATAGTGATACACACTCACATTTCTTCATGGGTGTTATTAGCAACTTCAATCATACATTATATCAATAACCTTGTACAATTATTCTGAATCATATTATTTATTAGTATTTCATCTGAGAAAAACAATGGTTTGTTTGAGTTTTAAAAAATGATAAATTTATGTCATACACTATACAGGGAAACCCCGTTTAGCTCGCTTATAACGAGGTACCGTACTGCCCACTGATTTGAACTACAAATTAAAAACATCCTTTTTCATTAAATCATAATTACCTTTATCACATGTAATAGGGAAGACATGAAAGATATATTATCAAATTTATTTTGATTGAATTTGAAAAAGATAACAGATTGTTGCTATGAGCACTATTCGGTCATTGTTACTTCCCGCAACAAAACTTATCTTTGTTGATACAGTGGAACCTCCTAACAAGAGGTACCGGATACAGCGATGATAATTTTACACGTCAAGGATCTTTGTATTTTATTATTTTTAAGCCCAGACACAAGATACCCGACATAAGGTATTCAATCCAATTGTGCCCGAGGTGCTTGTTATAATAAGGTTTTGTTAATTTTTGCCAAAATGTGTGCGTGAATAATTCCATGCTAAAGAGTTGTATTTGAGAAATGAACTGTTTATGCTATATATCAATTTGAAGGCCTTATCGGTAGGGCCTTAACCCCTTGACCACAGGAACCAAGTGGGTTGTGTACAAAGTCTATGGGGATATCATAAACTCGTAGGGAACGGGTTAATTTGGCATCAGCATGGTGAGGGATCTGTGGGCAATCACTGGCCGAACATCCCTGCCACTTCCCACGGTCGACGTCCACATCTAACATGTCTCATACGCTAGAAGTCCTGCTCCAATATTATGGTGTTTTCGCTCAGCGACGTACAGAGCTTTCAACGACGCAGGGAGCGATCTATTGCCCCGTTCACCGCGCTCAAATAATTTTCGTTGACAAGCAGTTTCGCTAATTTGGTGAAGGCGGACGTACATTCGTAGACTGCATGACGTCACATCTCGTTGTCACAAGCAATGTATAGACAACGCATGGCTGGCTTGTATTGTTAACACGCCAACTAATTGTCTATGTACTACACATGATAGCAATGTGCTGAATGTTTACCTCGCTACAAGCATGTTGATTGGTTGACCATAGAGCTGTATCGTGCCGTCGCATAATAACAGGAATAATTCTGACCAAAGTGTGTCGCAGATTTAAACCCAAGAACAGTCGGCCCGCTGTTACTGTAGGAAGTTCTTGATTTTGCACACGAACTGCAGGATTCCCCGTTTGCAAAAACCTGCTAGCTTAGTTCCTTGCTAATGGACGTTGTGGGTCCGTTTCCCGCAGGGTATGAGCATGGCGACTGAAGGGTCTGCGAGAACTTGGGTGTTGGCGGCCTGGTTATTTGTTCTGGGTGGTGTGGTATAGTGGGTGTGTAGAATCTTGATGGGTCTTGAAGAACTCTATAGAGAGGGTGAGATTTGTGAAAAAAGAATGCAATCAGATAAATAGTAATGTGTAAGTCATGTGCACTTATTGCACAAAATGAACCACAAACATGTATTCATGTAGTAACCAGAACGTCAATGACGTAGCGCTCATTCCGCCATCTCGCAACATCAAATATCGCAAATTTCATTGTGGTACACTTTTCAACTGGTCAAAAAATAAAAATTTGATGCCCTGGAAGGGACATGGGAAAAAATAAAAAAATTAAAAAATAAATTAAAAAAATAAAATAAAAATAAAAATAAATAAAATAAAAAACAAAACAAACAAAACAAACAAACAAACAAACAAAAAATAAAATAAAATAAAAATAAATAAAAATAAAAATAGAAAAATAAATAAAAATTAAATTAAAAAAAATTTAAAAAATAAAAAAATTACCATAATTAATGAATGGAGAAAAATTTCAAAATTCTGTGTAGAAGTTTAGTGTACCAAAGTTAGCTCTACCAGATAAAGCAAACCAAATCAAAATCGGTCGAGAAAGAAGGAGAAGAAGCATTTTTTGTGATTTTTGGAATAAATTGCATAAATTACCAATAATTAATTAATGGAGAAAATTTCAAAATTCTGTGTAGAAGTTTAGTGTACAAAGTTAGCTCTACCAGATAAAGCAAACCAAATCAAAATCGGGTCGAGAAATGAAGGAGAAGAAGCATTTTTTGTGATTTTGAATAAATTGCATAAATTACCATAATTAATTAATGGAGAAAAATTTCAAAATTCTGTGTAGAAGTTTAGTGTACCAAAGTTAGCTCTACCAGATAAAACAAACCAAATCAAAATCGGTCAAGAAATGAAGGAGAAGAAGCATTTTTTGTGATTTCGAATAAATTTGCATAAATTAGCATATATAATGAATTTTCACGATTCTGTGTAGAAGTTTTAAATCCCCCTCCTAGCCCTATCTTATGAAACAATCAGAATCAAATCGGTTGAAAATAACGAAGAAGAAGCATTTGAAAATGTGGACGGACGGACGGACGGACGACGGACGGAAGGACGGACGGACGGACGGACGGACGGACGGACGCCGGACGGACGCCGACGCAACGCCATGGCATAAGCTCATCGGGCCCTTCGGGCCGGATGAGCTAAAAATAGGATTTGATTTCTAATCAACATGGACCAAATTTGTTATTTTCCCTTCAGTTTGTTATTCAGCTGTTAGGATCGAAGCTACACTATAATTATTGACTCTAATTTTATTCCATTGTCAATTTTTCAGTAGCAGTTTTCATCTGTTTTTCAATCGGTATACAGTATACAGTATGCCTAATGCATTTGTCTCTAATAAGCAAAATAATAAATCTAAGGTCCACATTCTGAAAATATTGCAGAGATACAAAATAAAA